>CAUYRT010070027.1:0-99604 GCA_963574885.1 Lepilemur ruficaudatus
TCTTCTTATATTAATATCAAACCACTTACAGTGACAGTGGCTAAGTGTCAGACTAGATAGATCTTGTTTGTATTTGCATATCAATCACAAATACAAAAGATGGCACCTAACCCCAGTGAGATTGGCCTCTATCAAAAAATCCCGAAACAGCAAATGCTGGTGAGGTTGTGGAGAGACAGGGACTCTCTTACACTGCTGGTGGGACTGCAAATTAGTGCAACCTCTGTGGAAAAGAATTTGGAGATACCTCAAAGAGCTAAAAATAGAAATACCGTTTGTTCCAGCAATAGCATTACTAGGCATCTACCCAAAAGAGCATAAGACATTCTATAATAAAGACATCTGCACACAAATGTTTATGGCAGCACAATTCACTATCTCTAGGTCATGGAAACAACCCAAGTGCCCATCAATTCATGAGTGGATTATTAAAATTTGGTATATGTTTACAATGGAATAGTACTCAATTTTAAGAAACGACAGTAAGCTAGCACTGCTTATATTATCTTAGATTGAGCTTGAGCCCATTATTAGAAGTGAGGTGACACAAGATCAGAAGAATGGGCTCCACATGTACTCACCATCAAATTGGTACTGACTGATTAATACTATGGTGCTCAAATGGTGGTGGTGTGCACCAGGGATTCAGGGACTGGGCAGGTAGACCCACATCTGAGGGAAGGGGTGAGCGTTTTGGAGGGGAGGGGCATACTTGAAATGTAGTTGGGGATGGGAATTAGGATTCTCAATAGCGGGGAGGAAATCCTCTAAAACTGACTTGTGTGAATAGCTGTACAACTTGGTAAATTTGCTAATAATCATTTAATTGTACACTTAAAATGGATTAATTGCATGGCATGTAAATTATACTTCAATAAAGTTGTTTAAAGTCAAAAAAAAAGAAAAAAATAACAAAACAAAAGAAATAAGACTCCTGTTCTACTCTGCTCTGATCATACCCTATCTGGGGACAATGTGTAATAGAAGCCTAAACAAACCAAGAATATCTGGCAGGAAGAGCCAAAACTGAGAAGGGTTTCACCATCAGGAACTAGCAGGATACGAAGAAGGGCGTGCCAGGAGAGACAGTGGGGCCACCTTTGAGTATGGGAAGCCTTGTTGTGTGGACGTGGAATCACATTCATTCCATATGCCCCCTTGGTAGAACTAGCATTAACCTGTAGACTGTCCTGGGAGCCACGGCAGTGCCATGGCGAGAGGCCTACTCCGGTAGCCACAGCCATGCAGGGCAGGGTGAGTCCCGCCGGGAGCTGGTTGAGTGCTCGACATGGAGGCTGAGAAGGAGGGATACTGGAGGGGGCACATGTGAACCGACAAGCTACCAGTTTTATTCTAATAATGACAGTATATGAGTCCCTGAAATCCATCTCTTTGTATCTTAAAATAGTTTATATGGGAAGGTATGTAACTCAAGGCAATTAAATCAATAACTTACTCTCCCATACACAAAGAAGTACAAACAACATGATGGGTAAGAGAACAGCAGGATTTCTTTCTCGGTGAGAAAATCATGCATTTAAAAAGGAGAAGAAAAGTGTTAAGCTGGCTACTGCAAAGAACAAGAGGCTGTAGTTTACGCCAAAATTTGGGCAAACCTAGGTCTTGAGGGGCAGGAAAAATTCAGGAAAAGAATGAGAATAGGCCAACCTATGCAGGAGGTCAGGAGAGGGTGACAAGAGAGAATTTTAGGTGGAATTTTTTAGAGGATCTTAGAATTGCTTCTTGCTTCAAATTAGCTCTCGGGGAAAGCAAAGAGAAAAATATATTGCCGTATGTTGCTTTTGGAAATTACCTTTGCTTTCATTATTGTTTTACAAGTAATCAATTATTTTGTTTTTTAGTTTTAAGAAAATTCTCTTCTGTTTTTTCTTTTAATAAGGTTTATAGTTCAGTGCTTCAACACCAACGCATGACTCTACAGTCACCTATGATGGAAATCCGATAACATGGAGGGGAGGGAAATAGCTAGCTGGACAGATGAGCTAAACAGATTAACTCTCTATCTCTCAAAACGACAAGAGTTAAGTGCTGCAGCTAATCTCATGTTGATTTTAAGAAATCTTGGTTCCACGTACACATCTTCATTTTTCCCAAGTATTCTGCAAAATATGGAATATTAAGTTCCTCTTAATTATAGATTTGAATGGCTAATCCTTCAGCAACACCTTGATTTCCTCTGAAGCCCTCCAATTCATAATTAATGTTAACTACCAACACATCTTATTGTAGTTCTCAATCATTTGCCTTTTTTGAGAAGAGAGAAAAAAACCAGTTCTTTAAGTCTGCTAGAGCAGAGTCTCCAAGAAGGCAAATTCGCTATATCTTATTTATCGTTAAATTCTCCCACTTAGTAAAAATCTAACATCCAATAGAAAATAAAAAAAATTATGAAATTAAAGAAAAAATGAATCAATCTCTGCTCTGAGTCCAGAGAGATCCCTAAAGAGAGAAGCACTCCCCAGTCTGGGATCAGCCTCCGTTTCTACCCCTTCGTGATGCTGCCCCGCACACGCCCTGTCTCCAGCCCTGCAGAGTTGCTCCCTATCGCTCAGATGAGCTCCGTTTTTCCTGTATCGCTCAGATGCAGCTCCCATCTTCCTGGAAAGCCCTATGTCTCTGCTGAACTCCTATTTTGGCTTCAAGAACCAGCTCAAGGCTCTTTTCCCCAAGGTGTCCTCTCTGGCTGCTACAAAAAAAGCCCCTCCCCTGTTTGAATGCCATAACATCTCATGCGTGTCACCTGTGCTGTGCTTTGCACACTGATTTCTGATTATTTATATGCATCTGCCTCCTTTAATAAGAGGACCATGGCTTATTTGAGGGTGGAAAGCAATGTTATAGACACTCATTTTACACTCTTTTTGTTGTTGTTGCCTCTTGTTTTTGAATTACAAATGTTTTTTTCTCATCACATGAAAAGATTAAAAAAATACCAAAGTACATAAAGCAAAAGTTCCACCCTCACCAATGCTATTCTTTTGGAGGTGGCCATTTGTACCAAATTGTATGCTTTTAGAGACATTTTTCTGTGCATACACTCACTCAAACATCTCTGGATGTGTATCTAACTTATAGGTATAAACTTAGACATAGACATACAGATATGGGCATGGATACATTTTGATATTTTAAAAGCAGGTTCTTAATATATGTGTACCAAATTTTTCCATTTAACAATATGTCCTCGATCTCTCCCATGTCCTTATAGATAGAAAACAATGCCTTCTTTTTTTTTACAGTTGAATAGGATTCTATAGCATGGAAGTATATTTTATGCAATTTAGTCTACTTTACTTTCTTAGGACTTAGCACACTCTTTGACACCTAATAAATGACTGGGTCCTACCTACAATTCAAGACGGTCAAACATTTTGATGAATTTTTTCTCTCCAAATGCTCTAAGCTTTTCCTGAGATGAATTGAGTAGGCATATCTCATTCCAGTTTATCACAGGTAAGCAGGTTAAAAGCATGAGAATAGGACACTCAGAAGATACATCGTTCAGAAGACGTGAAGTTCTAAACCCAGAACAGAGTGCAGGAAAGGCAAAGAAGGAGTTAATGAAGGAAAAGATGGGACTCCCTGGAATTCCAGATTGCTGAGCTAGCAGAGTGGCAGGAGATGAGAAACATGGAGGACATTGTCCCTGTGCTCTGTCTCCAGCTCAGAAAAGCTCAGCTCTGGCTAAAGCCACTATACCGGGGATCAGGGACAGAGGTCTCTGCCTGCCTTCTCACTGCCTCTCCAAATTTACCTCTCAGTATTTACTAACTTCTTAGGTCAATATTTCATGCCATTCATCTATTCAATAAACATTTGTTGAATGTTTATTAATTACTATGAATCCAGTATTATTCAATGTGTCAGGGATTCAGCTGTTATCAAAACAAAGCAAGCCCCCAAATCTTAATAGAGCTTATATTCCAGTAGAACCAACAGATAGTAAACAAACAATTAAAAATATAATCCGCTGTCAGCTACTGGTAACTGCTATGACAAGATAGAAAGACGTAAAGAAATAGAGGAAGATTTGAGAACAGTTTAGCTGGGATAATCAAGGAGGGGTCTCTGAGGAGGTGACATCTGCCCGAGATCTGCATGTGGAGACAAAGTCAGCTATTCCACCATCTGGCGGGAGCCGTCCGTCCTCCCTGTGGTGGCTGGAGCCATGGGATTTCCCCTGCCCCCACCTTGTTAACTGAACCCCTCCTTTACTCTTTCTCTCTGCTGCCAATTAGCTACATCAGCTTGGGCAATTATTCTTACTTGTTGTGTCTTATTTTCAACAATTTGAAAAATAAGGAATTGGACTCGTGGCTTCTATGGTCCCTCCAGCAATAACAATCATCTGTGGTGTCATGCTTCTAGAAGATAAGATTGCCATCAGAGGGAATGCACTGTCTCACCTCTTCACATACCTCTTCCTGACATAGAAAGGCCCTTGTAGATGACTCAGCAGCAGAGGAAGAAGGGTCTCACCATCCTTTGTCTTGCCTAAGTGCCTGAGACTGGGAACAGTTGTCCAGTGGCTTCCTCCCTTGTTTTTGATGACTGCAAAATAAAGCTCCTTACAGAGAAACTTCTTCCAGTAACAACCTCTCAGTTACTCTGCACTTTAAGGCTCAGTCATCCATGTGGAAAACTCAGGTGGGGAACAGGTTTCACTGACACTGGCTCTGTTACACCTTTCAAGGGACCTGGCCAGGAACCAACATGCTGCTTCATTTCACTGGACTCTGGGTGGGAGCGAGCATAAGGCTGTAGGTGGTAGTGAAAATATACGGGCTTTGGAGCGTGCTTCCTGCACTTGCATCCCAGTTCCTCCTCTAACTAGCAGTGTGGTCTTCACCGGGAATTAAAACTAGCTGCATTGTTTAGCCCTTCCTATGTGCCAGGGCTGAGCACGTGGCCTAACTGACGAATGCTTTACCACAGGAACACCATGAGGGTCTGTTTCATAAAAGGTACTGTTCTGACTCCATTACACAAACAAAGAAAGTGAGGCTCACAGAGAGATAATGAGTAGCTAGATGGAGACCATGAAGCCAGCTGATAACTAGGGGTGTAATTAGAATTCAAAACTAGGTCTAACTCCAAATCTCACACTTTCAGTTCTACACCTTCCAAGCAAGCTGCTCAGTCCGGGGCTCGGTTTCCTCATCTGTCAAGCAGGTACGACACGGTGTCCTTGCAGTGCTGTGAAGGACAAATGCACAGAGCAAGAGTGGATTCTCAGCGGGTCTGAAACTGGAGCTGCAGGGAGGGGGAGTTGGATGTGAGTTCCTTTCGCTGCTGTTTCCTCTCTCAGCCATTGCCTTGCAGCGTCCACCAGGCGAGAGTGAGTACCCTCGCCCTTTAGGTGAAAGCCACAGGGAATCGGAGGGTGAGTGGGGAGATGGAAGTTGGTGCTCAGCTCAGAGACTTTCCACACAGGACTTTTCTATCTTGGAATACGGCCAGCAGGGAGTGGTGAGCTGTCTGTGTAAAGTGGAAGGAAGAGACGAATTACCAGGGAGGCTAAATCATCCAAAATCTCTGGTCAGTCCTGACTATGAATAATTACAAAATCCTGGATTTGTGGAGGCCATGTTAATGAGGCATGCCTATATCTATCTTTCAGATTATGCTAATTGTTTTAAATAACACAATTTCTATTCATTGCAGAATAGTTTAAAAAGATGCGATGGAAAAGGGGCTTCTTTCATCTTAATGGAGAATTGGCATATTTAAACTACACAGAAATATATATTCTGAAAATAAAAGGACAAGAAAGAATTAAGTCAAAGTGATTATTATCTGAATGTCAAAGTAAAGGAAAAACAATAAACCGGTCATTTGACTTAGCATGAAAATTGTTTTTATTGAAATTTCCATTTTTATGTTCACATGAGCGGGTAGCATGTCGCTGACCTCTCAAACCTGCCCTCATTCTTCATTCTCTGTTCATCTGAGTATGAAAAGGACCTGGTTTGTCAAGTCTGTAGAAAGAAGGATATTATGATGTCTGGGCCCCAGTGAGGATGGAAGGCTGCCAGTGGGTTGATACTGTATCCGGTCCCTGTGGCCAGACCTTCCCCAAGCACCTGTGGAAAAGATACACGAACACACAACAGAGCTACAGAAACAGTAAGTTTCTTGGGTTTTGAGTGTGTGTTTTTGGAGGGAAGGGTATGGTATCGACACTGCATGGCCTGGAAATACAGTGGTACAATTAGTTTCTTAATTCTTCAGGATTACAAACACTTCCTAAAGCACAAAAACAATCTTAATTTTCCAAAGAGCAGGAGAGTAACAGGCTAGGGACCAGAGAGAATGCATAATTCACTGTAGTTGTTGTTTCTCACAAGTGTGAAAATCAGTTTATCAGTTGATGCTGATCTTAAACGAGTTGGAGATAAGGAAATATTACTTTTTGTATTATCGTAATATTGTGATTCGTATATATTTGGTCTTTGCTTTCATGGCACACAGCTCCTAAAACTCTTGGAATCCCCAAAGTGATAAGTGCCTTTTTGTGTACTAATCAGAGGACTGGTGGCTGGGGGCTCTTGGAGAGCCTCAGGATGGGAGCCGGTTGCCAGGGTAGCCAACTTTGTGATTAGAGGGTTAGAACTTTCAGTCCCACCTCCCCACACCCCTATCCCCCACCTGGAGAGGCTGATCACCAATGGCTATGATGCAATCAGCCATGCCTATGTAATGAAGCCTCCATAAACACTAAAAAGGACAGGGTTTGGAGAGCTTCCGGTTGCTAAACACCTGGAGGTTCCCGGAAAGAGCATGGCAGCTCCACACCACTTCCAACACACCTTGCCCTGTGTGTCTCTTTCATCTGGCTGTTCATCTGTATTCTTTGTTAAGAAACTGGTAAATGTAAGTAAAGTGTTTCCCTGAGTCCTGTGAGCTGCTCTCACAGGACAAATTGATCAAACCTGAAGAAGGATCCTGGGAACCCCGACTTTTAGCCAGTTGGCGAGAAGCACGGGTCACTACCTGGGGCTTGCAACTGGCATCTGAAGTGGAGGGCAGTCTTGTGGGACTGGGCCCTTAACCTATGGGATCTGACACTCTCGCCAGGTAGATAATATCAGAATTGGATTTTAGGACACCCAGGTGGCATCTGCTGCCACTGGAGAATGGCTTGGTTGGTGTGTGGTGAAAAATCCCCACATATCTGCTGTCAGAAGGATTATGTTGAGTGAGAGTGGAAAGTAGAAAAAACACTTTTTTTCCCTGTCTTTGAGAATTATCCTTTATGGTTAAGAATCCCAAGAGGCTGCCATTTGGTATAAACTACATGTCACGCTTATTATAAACTTAGAGTGGAGCACAGTGCGAAAAAGCCGGGGTTCTGGATGCCAACAAGCCTGAGCTCAAATCCTGCCTCACGAGATGACAGTGTAATGGCTGAGGGCAGGCTCTAGTACGGAGCCTATCTCCACAACCTTGCTAGCATTCTGCACAAGCTAGGTACACTCACTTTCCTGATCTGCGAGATGGAGATTCTAGCCCTGTTGAGAGGAATACCAGAGCTAATAAACATAAATGATTTGGAAACGTGTCCAGTGCCTACAGTAGTCATTTAATAAATGTTAACTATTATTCTGTAAAACAGGAGGTGATGATGATACTGTCTCCACTTCATAAGGTTGTTTCAAGGCTTGAAAGAGACAATGTCCACACAGAAAAATGCCTCACACAGGGCCTAACGTCACTTGAATGCTCAGTGAATGAATTCCTGTTACAGATCAGACAAGGCAGTGAGTAAAACTTGCTGTACTGTACTTGTCTGTTCCTATCACCCTTTCTTAGAGACATTGTTGCACTCTGTTCTGTACCTACTACCCAGTAGCTATGAAACATTTAGGAAATTGCTTAACTTCAGGAGTCCTCAGTTTCCTGAGCTATAAAATGTAAAAACTAGATAATCAAAGGCTTTTTCAGTTCTAAAACTGCTAGATTCTATGATTCTTCAGTTGGAGTTCTAAAAGTGCATTAGGAAAGGAAGAGACCAAAGAAAAGTCACTGCTTCTATCACTCCTGGAACATCCTGTGTTCCTAGAAACATTTGTAATTCTAAGCCGTTAAGTAAACAAAGCACAGCAGCACAGCGGGCCATTTAGAGGCTATCCCAAAAGCAAGCAAGCACCCAGGATTAGCCTGACAGATCACTAGTCCTGCTCTTGCTCTAGGTGCCTTCTACCCTAGCATCATGGTGTACCTGTACACCAGCTGTTGCCCTCTGGTCCAAAATGGAAACAAGAAATGCCTGACTCAGAAGAGCCTTGTGGTTAGCAAACCTGTGAAGGATGCAGCACACATTTGTACCCTCCGGGCTCACACAGCTGCAGCCACCCATTGACATGTCGTAGACCGGAAGGTTGAGGGAGCATGGAGCACCGAGAACTGTGGGAAGTGAAGCTTGGACCATATAGTCCAAGATGTTGCCCCTGCAGTGTGCTCACTTAATCTCTCAGAAAAAAGCCATAAAAAATCCACATCTAAATGGGTGTCTCTGACACTGAACAAGGTAATAAGTTTTAAGTCAGAAGGTTAGCAACTAAATATCAGAGATTTTAGGGGCTTCTCCTAATAACGGACAGTGATAATGATGGTCCAGTTTGAAGGATTTGGACTGTAAGATCTTGACTCTAACTTTAGATCTGCCTGTAACTCTGTGACCCAAGACAATTTACTCTCTGCCATTAAGCCTCAGTTTTTAAATCTGTGAAATGGCTGTGTTGGGCTAGGGTCAGTAGAACTAGATGATTTCTGAGATTCCTTCAAATTCTGATTCTAGTAGTGTATTTATTGAAAGAAAGCTATGTCTAAAATAGCCATTGACTGTTAGAGGCAAAGATCTGTGATGTACCATGTGCATGCTCTGAAATCCCAGCTGAGAAAGAAGCTAAATGCTATTTTAGCCCAGGTTTCTGGATAGACTGCTGTCACCATGATTACCTTTTAACATGAGAAAGCCAAGACATCACTCATGACACCTGTACCTCCCACCACTGTCCTCCTCACCCCTTACTGCCACCCCCTTGAACCCTGTAACTCATTCTATTCTAATTGGCCATTGGGACTTCACTCAATGTTCTATTGCCTGGATAATATTTCTTGCCCTTATTTACTCATTTACTTAGTACTCTATGCCTTGTAATGAACAACTCCCACTGCATTTAGCCAGCCTAGGCAAGGTTAAGAGTTCCCCACTCTCATACTTTCTGTATTCAGAGCATCTACAGTGCTACGTTGTAATGCCATATTTAGCTGTCAGTCTTCCTAACATGATTATAAACTCTGTTGGGGAAGGGTCCTGTCTGTCTTGCTCACTGCTGTATCTCAAGCGCTTAGTACATTGCTTGGCACACAGGAGATATTCAACAAGCACACATTACATTGTATTGCATTACATTGCGTTGTGTTGTGTTGTGTTGTATGGTACTGTCATGTATAAATACCTGCAAGTGAGTGAATGCAGGACGGAAGACTATACCATACGTATTTTGCTAGTCATCATTGTAGAGGGCAACTGAGGCATGGTAGAAAGAGCTGTAGGTTAGAACTTTGAATCTCTCTGAAGTTAACTCTGGGCAGAGGATGTGGTACAAAGTGACTTATTAAACCTCTCTTGATACCTCAATTTTTGCATGAAGAGCTTGGGATGGTGAAGTGAAATGAATATCTCAGTAGAGCATCATAAATATAACAGCAATGCTCATTATCCACATGCGTATGCTAATGAACCTAAAGTAGGGAAAGTTGATCTTTCAGTCATGTTCGACATGCATCTCACCTTCTAGTTTTCCTTTCTCTGATATTAAGCCTTCTTCACCTTGTAACCCTTTACTGATGGAATGTGCAAGTGCTGTCTGTCCCAGAAGAATGCCCTTATGACAAAAGGATGCTATAAGGCTGAAAAAACATTTTACCTAAAGCAGTGGCCTTCTCTAGGACTAAAGGAATATATCAAGGGCTACAGCTGGTTATAGTTCAGGGCAGGAGACTCCATTCCTTATAAATCATGCTACTTCATGGCTTCCTATTATAACTGCTCCCAAAGCATTTCCCATTGATGTCTAAGAACTAAACCAACCCACTCTGGAAAAAGACATACTTATGTGGAAAAAACAACAATAAAAAATTGCCTGAAATGCTTTCCTATGTCCTTTTCACATGACTGACTCTTATTGTGACTGTCATTTATTAAGAATGCCTTTCTGCAACCATTCCTCTTCCCCCAAGCTATGTTAGGTTCTCATTATACGCTCTTAAAGCATTCTGCCATTTGCCATTATGTCATTTAATTATAGTTGTAATTAATTATTGGTGTAATTATTTGTTTAATGTCTATTTCCCTTGATAGATTAAATATTGAGGACAGGGACCATGTGTCCCTGTGTGTGAGCCACGTTTATCCATAGAATTTCAGCTTCTATTTATAGTACAATACCTGGCTTCTAAGGGATGCCCAACAGTTGTTTGTTGCATGGGCGATCACGGAGTGAGACAAGTTTTGAGTACTGAGACAGTATTGAGAGGTTTTAGAACAAGGAGCTCTCATCACACATAAGAAAATGCACCCTTCTTAGCTGTCCCTGATGCTACAGTTTAGGTTGGAAAATAGAAATGCAGGTGTTTAGAGTTTGGCATATGTCACAATCATCAAAGAAACATATACTACCAATTTGAATTTGGGAGACATCGTATCTTTCTTCAGAAGGAATGTTCTAATGAAATGTACAACACATTCTATTCTACATATTTGAGTTTGGATGTGTCTGTTTTTCCCACTAGATCCGAAGTTCTTGTGGAGGAATATTGCTCACTCACCACCCTGCTCCTAGCACAGCACATGGGCAGAGAGTAGATGTCCATGAAGTATTTGTTGGACAAATGAATGAATGGGTGGATGAATGAATGGATGAACTAAAGATATCTAAAGAAGTAACTACAGAAATGATCCCAGTCTGTAAGGTAGAACTCAGTCATCCATTAATGCCTTCACAATACGTATGGGAAAATGTAATATATCTGTTTCTGAGTTTCACCTCTGTTTATTATTAATAAATAACTTCCATAATAAACATGACTTTTCTCAGAAACCTACTAGATTTTCAAGAGGAAGCAACTGCTGTGATGAATTGGGAAGAAAAAAATAGCAGCTCAGCCAGGAGCAGGTGCCTTTCAATTTAGTTTAAGTATGCATGTTTGTGCATGCGCGCACACACACACACACACGTGTGCGCTGCAATGACAATCCATAAAGTTGTCCTCTTGCCACGTGTGCTGACAGATGAAGCCAGAGATGGGACGCGCCTCATTTGGCCAGGCTGTCACTCACCATTTTGTTCATTACAGGGAAATGAAGTCCATTTCCGAGCATCCGGGGCACACGTGGTAATTGGGCTCTCCAAAGCCTTTTCACTTAATTTGTTCAAGTTGTATTTATTTTTTAGAGAATTAGGTGTTAACAGCTGACAGACAGAACATCAGAAAAATGAAGGCAAGTAGACAGGATAATAAAGAAAATGATGTGGCTCTCGCCCACTCTCCTCCCCTGTCCTGTCTCCTGCTGCCCCTCCCTGCCCTCTCCCTCCCTGCAGGCTTGCCCACTGCGGGACTAAG
This sequence comes from Lepilemur ruficaudatus, assembly GCA_963574885.1. Lineage (NCBI taxonomy): Eukaryota > Metazoa > Chordata > Mammalia > Primates > Lepilemuridae > Lepilemur > Lepilemur ruficaudatus. The sequence goes on from CAUYRT010070027.1 coordinate 11,653, forward strand.
ATCCCTTCCTCTGGCCTGCACTCTCTGATGAATTTCCCTCCCAGCTTTTTGTTACAAAAGCCTATGTGCAACGTGTATTTCTTTGACTGAACCTTTTCTCTTTTGATTAGCAAAGCCACAGGAGCTGAGCTTAAAGAGACATTTCCTCTGTGTTGCCTTCCTAACTTTGGTCCACCAAAGTGGAGGTGACCAATAAAGTAGTTTAGAGGAGCAGAGGGTTCCTATATACATTGCTATTTTTTTTCCTTTGGGGAGAAGTTTGAAGGTGGAAAGACGCTTTTTCTAGTGAAAATCAACCTGGACCCTAACTCAGAAAGACCGGGACTCCAATTCCACTTCTGCTTCCTAACAGATGTGTGATCTTGGGAAGTTTGCTTCACTCTCTCAGTTTGCCTTCCTGGATACCCTACTTTGATGAAACTACGGAGGATGAAATGCAGTACCTGGTAGAGGGGATGACAGTAAGAGGGATTGGGTCTCTCTACACCATTGGTGCCCTCTAGTAGCATGTCCCTAACTTTTAATCATTGTCATATTTTCCTTATCTTCATAGGAGGGAAGGATTTAGGAAAAGATTTAGCTAAAAAATAAAAATGAAGGAATATGTACAGGAGCTTTCTCTTTAAACTATAACTGATAGAGATGAAATGAGGTATCATTCAAAAAGGAGGTTTGCTCACTGCAACTCAGCTTTCTAATCATTAGTTGATTGATGAGCCTGTTGAAAGAAATTAAATGTTTCTGCAAGTTCTGAAGATTCAATGTGCTGATTGCCTTCAGGGTCTGCCTTCTGGTGATGGTTTTCTGGGGCCCAGGGAGTGGGGTGGTTGTTATTGACTATTTCTGGGGCTTCTAAACAGGACCACAGCACCCCAAAATTCATTCTCTAAACATAGTGTTCGGTTGATTTCTTTAGAAATTGAACGCTTGGAAGTTCTGTGTCCTCTCCCTCACACACCTGGAACAATAGGACTTCGAAGCTTTGCACCTGGGATGGATGACCTTCCCAAACACAACAAGACGTTGTCAATAAACAGCCTTGAGTCCCTGGAGATACATCGTCTCAGACACAGTCTGCGGATAAGGCAGAGGACAGGCTGTAAAAGCCTTGAACCTTTTCAAGGGTTCCAGAACTATGCTTTGGCATCAATAGAGCAGAACGTGGTTTTCCAGAAGGGAGTTGAGTTACCCAAAGGCCCTTCCCTACAGCTGGAACTGTGAACCTTGTGACCAGAATGTCCTTAGGGCAGGGAGCCACCAGCTCTCTGGCAAAACAGAATGTATGGATTAAATCATCATGATCATCAACATTACCATCACCATTATCACAACATGCTTTTCTCACCATATCTTTTTAAGTCTCACAACTTAACCCTATGACACAGGCAAAGCTAAGACTTAAGGAGTATAAGCATTTGACCCAACTTGTGAAGGTAGAGAGTCAAAGAATGCAGAGGTGAAGCCAAGACTGTCTGGCTGTCAGACTGTGATCACAGCACTGTAAACTAGTCTGTGTACTCAAACAGAGCCATGAACTCTGGGCTGTCAGATGACAAGCCTCGTGCACACAGACTGACGGCATAGCACTGACTGTGCCTACTGGCACCTTTACAATCTCCGTCACTACGAGCAGAGCCTCTACAAAGAACAAGTCAGGATTCTTCACCTACTTGAACCTGCACATGAAAACACCCACACCACCACCAATCACAGCATAACAGCAAACAGCTGTCTGATCAACCAAACCAGCAAGGATAACGACCACATGACAAATTTGTCCCATCGGCCCCCATCCCCCAAGCCAGATAGATGTGCAAAGTCCTTCCAATAGTCTCTGCAGCTGGCTAGCTCTGCCCGCCTTCTTCCCCATTACCTCTCAGACCTCATCTGCCATTCTTCTGCATTGCCCCTAAATCCCAGCCCCCTGATTGCTCTGCTCTTCATTAAATACATCAAGATCTTTGTTCTGTGTTCCCTGTTTCCTCTTTCTAAAAAGGTCTTCCCCTATGCCTGCCCAACCCCTCATCTTCTTCAAGTCTTTGCTCAATTGTCCCCTTTCCCAGGAAGCTGGCTGGAACACCCTATTGAAGCTGTAACCCACCCTGCCACCCCCACTGCACTTGTGATCTCTTTTACTCTGTTCCACATTTTCAATTTTCCAAAGCACTTGTCATCTTCTGACAGTCTCTATGATTTACTTCCTTACCACGAGTATCATTGTCTGTCTCCTGCTAGTACACAAGTTCCATGACGATACGACTCTATTTTATCCCTGTGCCTAGAATAGTGTTGGAATGATGAAAGGAATAAGGTTCAGGGATGTTCTGGCAGGTTTCAGACCCTTTGGGACTAACTCTGGCCCTGTAACTGTAAAGAGTGATCCCATGACACAGAATTTTTAGTACGGATTTTCACACCCTAAAATTCCACGTATCTATTTCATTCTTTTAAAACACACATCAAACTCTTACATCTGGTGGTATCTCAAAAACTCCAAAAAGTCACATCGATGATATTGGGCTGGACACCTTAAATTCTAATGGTATATTGCAATAAAACCCCAGAGGTTAAAAGTGTAGGAAGTTGTTCTATAGCCAAATGCCTGCGTGGCTGCCACTGAAACCCAGGGCAACACCATGGGCTTTTCTGAGCCTCAGTTCTCTCATCTCTCAAGCTTGGCTCCCTTTTCTTTTTGAACCCATAACACCATGATGAGTTAAGAAGAAAGAAAATGTCCTAAAACACAGGGCAATAAAGAGTATGTGATATTCATAATGGACTTTTTTTTTGCCAAATGTTGCTCATAATGTTTAAACCCCAAAGAAAAACATATTAAAATCTAGCAAAAGGATGGCCTTAATAGAGTAATAATAATAATGAATAATTAAAAAGATGCTTTTTCATGTGTAACCTCATTGCATAATGAACATCTAATGCAGAAAGACAGCTCCACAGGTTACAATTAGAGTTGAAAATTTGATCTTTTAGAGCAGCATTATTTCAAATGTGACTATCCTCAGAAAGAAAAACTGACATTCTTTATAAATTAATTTAGCAAAATGAGGGGCTTTAGTAATAATTTGAAGAGTAATATACGATGAAGACATAATATTCCAATTTTAATAACAATAAAAATAAAAGACAATACCCCAAAGAGCCAAATGAACCAGTACTTCAAATTGTAAAGGTTTTCTTATCCACATTTTCAGATTAATAGGTTGAACCTTTGCCAATATCTATCTATCCATCTATCGTCGTTTATGGTAGAAAAAAGGTTTTAAAAGCTTAGTCTGAATTTGTACAGTTTACGTGATGTGTGTATCAACACGTACATATTTTAATGTGGTTATAATTATTGCTGAATTGTAGCTTTCAATGGTAAGATCATTAGGGACAGTTAAATCTGACTGCATTTAGCTTTCATTGAGACTCTGAAATTATTTTTTCAAAGTGTTCAGGTTTGGAAAAAAGACAAACTGTGTTTGTCTCAAATACTCTTTCCTTAATTTTTCAGACTGGTATTTTAAGGCAAATTTAATCCATATAGTTCATACTCATTTTCACTTAAATTATCCAACTAGAGATTTTAACAGCTATTTAATGTCCCAGATACCTTTTGAGCTTTTAAAGTGAGCTCCTAAAAGCCTCTTCCATCTCTTCCACCCTCTTCTCATCATCAGTTTAAGAGATTGCATTCTGCTCAGAGTAAACAAATTGAATACTGAAACTTTTGGTTATTTTTCCTCTTGGTTTATGACCTATGAATGTAAAGTGGCTTTTAGATGTGACATAACTAATTTTCCCATCCCTATGAACCAATACAGGGTGCGTGTCACATTACACTTACTTATGAACAGCTATACGGCCAGCAAATGAGGCAATCTCTGGACTCCTCGTTGGGTATCCATGGCATATAAATAGATAATTACAGAAACTCAAACTTCTATGACATTTTTCATCTGAAAATTGCCAGGCTGCCTTTAGGATGGCATAAGCATACATCTTAGAACTTGCCATAGACACAAAAATACCCACTTATATATCTAAATATCTCTACGTTTTCACAGATGGCAAAGGCTTAAGCTGCTGTAAACCAGGGAACCAAAGGTCCTTCCTTCCAGGCTTATGGTGTTTTGAAGCACAGAGGAGTCAAAGAAAAGGTCATATTTTAAGGGTGTGTGTGTGTGAGAGAGAAAGAGAGAGAGAGAGAGAGAGAGAGAGAGAGAGAGAGAGAGAGAGAGAGAGAGAGAGAGAGGAAGGAGAGAGAGAGAGAAGCCTGAGGGTTTACAAATTTCACAAACACCCACCTCTTTGCAAATATGAGGCCACTAATAGCTGGCCTTTGAAATGTATGAGCTCTAGCCATTCTTTCTAGCAAGAAAAGCCTTTAGGGCTGCTGCTTGCTCGTGTTGTCACCACCTATTCTTATCATCCTGGATGTTGTTCCAAAGGCACTTTGTAAGTTGTTTTCCTAATTTCTCTTCACTGTGGTCAGTCCTGATCCTGGGACTCACTGTGTTCAATGTTCTTTTCCCAGGATCGACTGCAACATGTGTTCATATCTTCAGATTGGTGAGGAGCAAACACAGATCAGGATTGTCCTGAGGGAGCACTTAGTGAGGCAGGGAAAATTCCTCTGGAAGGATGCTCAGAAGACCCGGTAAGCAGGGGCTGAATTGCCCTTGGGTGCCTACTTTGATTGGGGGGGGGAGGCGACCTGGCAGGAGGCAGTGCAAGTGTGCAAAGGGAAGCTTCCACCGGCAGTGCCCAGCCGGCCGCCTCCTGCCACCAGGAGTGAGGGCAGAGCTGCCGTTCGGATGCTGCATTTTCCTAATAAGGCTTCGCACAAGCTGCTGCCCGGTTGACTTCAATCCGAGCCACACTTCAGTTTACCCATTTCCTCAGAATGTAATCTCACCTCCTCACTATTGGATTCCTTCAGGACCTTGTCACTGATGAATAGGGGCCACCAGGAGCGGGTGGGAGGTGGTGTGCAGGCAATACAGAAGTCACAGCACACCTCATGCAGAAGCCACAGTATGAAAAACCCACGGAAGGTGTGCAGCCGTCATGTGGCATTCGGATTCCCATGTGCGACTGTCCTGCCTCTGCTGAAGCCCCCTCTGGAACATGGAACTCAATACCTCCAGGGGCAACTTTCTCAGCAAGTTCTCCTTTGTATGGAGTTGACATTTACCTCCTAGAAAATGTGTTTTACAAACCCCAACAGGGAATCCGTCCAAGAAATCACCCAGTTATAAAAGACAAATGAGATGTTCTTGCAATAGAAGCATTTGACTAAGAAAAACAAAAAGATATCCCTTATAAGCCCTTTGGATGGCATGTACTGAATGAATTTTTTCTGCACACCTCAAACAAAAGTGCAACTGCGCCTGCCAGGTAGATAGCAAGGGATTCTGGGTCTTCCAGGGAAGAAAGTGGGTTATGCTATGATTCATCACCCCGCCCAAATGGGCTTTCAGAGAGGCTCATGGGAGATCTGCATGTGCAGTAGGACTCAGGTCATGCAACTCCAAGCTGTCCAATCAAAGTGGCTCCATGGTGACATCTGAGCAATAAGGGAGGTCCCAATCCAGTAACTATAAAACAAGATGCGGACCATAACCAGGCCCTTTCTTTTGCACCCTTTCTTTTGCTCTTCCTTGGTTGTGACAATGGGTCTGGTTGTCATCTGTGGTGTGTGCGTATCATGCTCTGTATACCTGTCTTGCTCTTGCCCTATAATCCTATCTTTCTCTCCTCAATAAAGCTCATTTTCTTGCTTGCCTTACTTTGGTGTGTGTGGTCATTCTTCAGCCATGAGCATACTAAGGAAGCGACATTGCAGACTAAAACCTGACACCCATACCCTGATTTCTACTACCCACCCAAGAGAATGAGGCATTCGTTCTTCTTAACAGAAGCGGTAGTAATGTAAATAGCTGTATCTGCTCTTTATTGCCTATTCTGTATATTTTATGTTCATTATCATAGTCCTCATGACATCTGTATGGTTTATGTGTGTCATTATTCCCATTTTACAGAAGAGAAAATTAAGGCTCAATTAAATAATCTACCCAAAAGAACACCTTCCCCAAGTGACAGAACTGGAATTCAAACTTGGAACTATCTGAATGCAAAAACTATACCTCTTTAACTATCATGTAATAATGTTTACTTATATTCATGTATATGTACAAATATGTATATACACACACATATATACTCAAGCTTTTTATTGTGGCATATGTATGTGTTTATATACAAATAAATATATGTGCTCATATGTATATATGTATGGGTATAAAGGGAACTGCACATATAAATACATGTAGGTACAGATATATATTGTACAAAGAAATACATACATATGAATATAACCATAAGTAAATGCTCGGTGTGTGTCTTAGAAGAGTGGATCATGATGTATGGCTTGGCTTGCTTTAATCCACACACTGTTGTTACAGACTAAGTTTTCCACCCAAGTCACCTGGCTACACATCTGTCCTTATGGGAACTTGGTCATTTTCCCTCAGAGAGCAGGCACAGTCTCTCACCTCCAGGTCTGCAGCCCACTCACACTAAACTCACCCGTCCCTCTAGTTTCTGGCCAACCTTGAGAAGACTCTCTTGGCCAGACTTTTCTAGTTCCTGGCCTGGTGCTCCAGTGTCCCCCCAAACAAAGCACCCAGGGGTGAGCTCTAGTTTTTTAAAACTACTCATCATTCTCATCCCTTCCCACGGGCAGTATTGGGGATCCATTTTCTTACTCCCAGCCCTGGACTCTTGGGGCTTCATGACAATTGTCATTCCTGAAACTCACATTCTTTTTTTATGTTTTAAAACATTTCTGACTTAAGCACAGTGTGTGCATCCAGGAAGTGGGCTGGAGGACACTTTTCACAGCCATAAGGGTGACCAGAGAGCAAAGAGTCCATTTCTGGCCACCTCACTCAGCCCCTCTAAGAGCCATTGCTGCCAGGCCCAGCAACCAGTGCCCTTTATTTTCCTTGTTTGGTGAAGCCTTCTTCAGCCTGTCTCAGGGGACATGAGCCAGACAGGGGACAAATCACACTGAACCTGCCCTGCTGGGCTTTCTCACAGAGGTTTAAGAGCTTTTCATCATCAGGCCCACTTCTTCTAAGACCGGATTCCTACCAAAAAAGTCTTGCTGAAACTGCTTCGTACTAGGGTCTTGAACAACTGGAGTGGGAATGCTATGCGTATTTTTTTATGTTTTATTTGATTTTTGGTTTAGAAGGAATCATAGAGAATTTCAGTCTTGGTATAATCCAAATTGGAAGCAAAGTTAAGAAGCAGCAGCTAAAACCCAATCCAGTAGCACTTTTGATGTTAACTGGGTCCGTCCAGCTCCTGAGACATCGATAACTTAGTGTGGAAAAGAGAATGACAGTCTGTGCTGAAATACAAGTTTTGTCGGTGGAAAAGAAATGAGGACAATAAATGTTCAGTGATCGCCCTTAGAAAGCCGAGAAACACTGCTTTAGCTCACTAAAGGAGAAAGGCTCTGTAGCAGCCTGTTGTACAGAAAAGTCGTATTTGGGTGCTCCAAAAAGAAGCTGAGGCAACTACAAGAATTTGAGTTACTCAAAGACAAAGGCAGCAAACTGGTGTCCTCCTGTGCATGTAAACCTAGACTAGTTGGTCCATCCAGGGTTCGTGGGGAGAAGTAGGCTGATTAATTAGCAATATCTATAGTCAGCATGGGAGGGAGATGTGAAGACACATGTACAACTGCCTACCCTACTCCAGGGATCGCCTATACATTTGGTGCTATTAGGACTATTATGTTTTACTCTAGAACTGCTAAACTCTGTCCACAGATTTGATAAGAGTAAGAACTCTGCAAAGAGGTCTTGGAGGTCATTGGAATTGGCACTCATCTGAGTTCAGCCATTGTACATGGACCCTAAGTAGAGGCTCTAGAATGTGCAGGTCTCCACCACGCTATCATATGACCTGGTGTCCCAGCAAAGTACCTGACACTGTGTGCTAATACCCCTTTGTTTTCCCTGGCGTAGTAGTTGAATTTGTAATTGTTTTTATTTCCCTACCCTAACATATTGCCTTTAAATAAGATCTAGGCATGCTTTATATTATATACCTTGCCCAAGACTTTACGTTTCTCTGCCCAGCTGCCTTGACTGTCACCATAGGTAGACTCTGGGCAGGTAAGCATTGTTATACCTATATTATCTGTAAGCACGAGGCGGGAAGAAGTGTGACTCCTCTCGGCTTACTTCTATATCTAGCTATATAATGCCATTAGGTAGCCAGAGAATACTCTAATGGCCGTGGCTGACAGCCAGAGACAGTCTTCCGGTTCTTGAAGGCACCCACATTTTGGTCACAACTTCATTGTAGTGTAGTCCAGTGGAACTTTCTATAGTGATGGAAATGTTCTAGAACTGTTGTATCCAGGACAGTAGCCACCAGTTGCATATAGCTACTGAGCACTTGAAAGGTGGTTACACAACTGAGAAACTGAATTTTTGGCTTTACTTAATTTAGTCAATAAAAAAAAAATTAAATAGCCACATGTGGCAAGTGGCTACCATATAGCTGTGCTTCTGAAAGTTTAGCATGGATAAAAATCACCCAGAGGGCTTGTTAAGACACAAACTCCTAGGTCTCACAGTCAGAAATTCTGATTCAGTATGTCTGGGACATGACGTGCAAACGTATTTTTCTGAAAAGCCTCAAGATGCTGCTGCTACTTCGTGCCCAAGGATCTCACTTTGAGTACCCCTGATAGAGGAGCCCAGAATTATTTAACTTGGTGGTTCTCAACCAGGAGTAACTTCACCTCCTGGAGGACACTTGGCAATGTCTGGAGACATTTTCGATTGTCACAGTTGAGGGGTAGGGGTGCTACTGGCATCTGTTTGGTAGAACTCAGGAATGCTTCTAAATATCCTATAATGCACAGGACATCTACACCGACCCCACGGCTCCCAACAAAGAATTATACAGCTTAAAATGTCAATAGAGCCAAATTTGAGGAACTCTGCTAACTGCTTACAGCAATCATATTCTGGTTGCAGAGATGGTTGCAGTAATATCTTTTGTACTCAATGTTAACCTGTATTCCTGACAGACTGTGACCCTATTCCTTAATTCAATATTATAATATTATCAATTCCTTCAACCCTAAATGTGTTCCCAACTGAGAAGTTGGATGCTGGTAGTGGCATTTTGTATTTGAGTTTCTTCCTCTGGCTTCCACACTGGGATCCAGGGGGGTGTGCCCTAGGCCACCAGGTCCCAGTGGAGTGCTGCCAGACAAGAGCAGAGAATGGCTTTGTTATCTAGTCTCCAAGAGGAGCAGTACAATGGGTGTCAGATTTTTGCAGGTGAATCCCCTGAGCATTAGTCATCAGGAGGTGTGTTGGGGGAATTAACCTGGGCAGTGTGCTGGGGTATAAAATAATAGGCTAAGGGCATGGAAATGCCAAGGCTCCTGCTATTCTTCTGAAGAACAGCTTCTGCAGTGTGGCCTGGGCCAGCCCTTTGTTCCTAGGGCTTCAGTATCAGAGAGGAGCCTCCAGAAGAGGCAGTGACCTTGCCCTGGAGTCCTGAGGAGTCAGAGATCAGAGTGGGAGAGGCCTCCTCTGATGATCCCTGTGCCTTCCAGACCCGAAGCCAGCATGAGTTTCCTTGAGAAATGCAGGGTACTTTAGCCTGTGTAAGGTAGCAAGAGCAGAATGTTTTCGGTCTGCCTGAGGGTGTTATTTTAGGTCTTAAAATCACATATAGTAAATATATACTCCCTCCACCACCACTAAATTATCTCCCCAAAGTCTCAGAGAGCCAAGTCCTACTCTCTTTCTCCGTTTTTCTGCCCTCTTCTCCAGTTTTATGCCCTGGACTCCAAGGGAGCATTGGGAGAGCCGGAGCTTCTAAATTCGTAAAAGCTGCTCCCCTCCCCCAAATCCACAGGCCCCCGCGCCCACCAGGGGGTCTGTTTACAAAACCGTTTCCCTCAGTTTTCTCTGCTTAGCACTGGAAGATCCCCAGGCCTCAGTGGTGAGTCACTGATGCAAAATTGGACAGAACTAATCTCACGGTTATATGGCCTTTCCATCTTTTTGGTCAGAAATGAAAATCTGAAATCATTCAGCAACTGTCATCACGGCCTGAACCTGCTTTCCCTTCTCAGATCCCCAGACTATTTTATGATGCTCAGAAGGCCTCCCTGAGTGCAGCTGCTGTCTCTTTATGCAGCACATCTTAAAGTCTGTGACCACTGTCAGGTCTTTGGCTGGTCATACTCCATCCAGTGCCCCCTTGGCAGCTGAGGCCAAAGACGGTCCCAGCACGTGAGGGCACAGCCATGAGGCGATTTGCTCACTTGAGGATAGCGACCCTGACAAAGCAGGTTGGTACCCATAAGGGCAAAGCTGGGTCCCCCAAGATGTCTCAGCCTCATGCTCTCTAATCCTTTCTGCAGCATCCTAGGTCCTCCCTCTCCTTCGCAACCTAGCTGTGCGATCTGAGCAAACCTGCCTGGTCTGAGGCTCAGTTTGCCCTTTTGTGACATGAAGCTAACCACACTAGCTCCTTGGGTTGTTGAAAGTGTCAGCTGGAGAACACCCATTCACGTGCTGGTGCCCTGCCTCATCCATAGTGGGCATTAGGGAAACGCTGAGGCTCTTCTGTGGTGCAAAGGCACCACCTGTGCAATGGTGCAAGGCTGCATCTGTCTGAACGGGGAGTGCGGGACACATACGTGGGGAGGGTGGCACATCTACCTCTGGATTATTCTGAGCAGTGAAAGGAATTAAGCCAAACGTGCGTGACTGCTCAGAGAATGCTGTATTATTCCAGAAGGCTGTTTTTACACTTTGGCTAATGAGTTTTGACCTGTGTGAATTTGGTCTCACAATCACACAACTCAGATTTTCTGTTAGCCAATCAGACTGACTCTGTGATCTCAGCCATTTCAACAATTCTCAATTATCAGAGCAGACACCAAGGATCGGGAAAAATAACTAATGTTCTCCTCCTCTGAAGATGTCTCATGTGAGCAGAACTGGCTCACATAAGCCCGGGGTTGCAAAGCTGTAGAAGGAAGCTTTCACTTCCCATTTGTCAACACCAGCTCTATCCATGTCCTCCCGGACTACAGCTTCCCAAGGTTGGGACAATGAAGGCAAGGCTTCAGAACCCCGAATCCAAGCCCAGCAGTCATCCCGTGCCCAGCAGGACCAGACACGAGAGGATAATTCCTGGGTTGTGGGTGGACAGGGCTGAAGGGGCCAGACAGGGAAGAGGAGCCTGTGCAAACTCAGAGGCCCATAATGACCTGGTGGCCACGCAAAGGTGAGCGGAAGGGGACGCTAAAAGCTGAAACCGCGCAGACGCCGGGTGTCAAAGGAAAAGCTCTCTCCTTCAGAGGTGCAGGGTGGCTGTGAGAGCACAGGCGAGTCCTCACCAGACAGGAGGAGAGAACTGCTTCCCCAGGGTGGTGGCGTTGCTGTCATCGGGAAGAGTCAGACTCTGGGTCTGTTTTAAAGGCAAAAGCAGCAGGATGAAGCACGGATGGGCGGTGGCACATGCTGTTGGGTGACTGCTCCTCTCTGGCTGGCCGCTGCCTGGGCACGAGTCCGGGTCTGCTCCAGGGACAGACACACACCTCCAGGAGACGCGCTGACCCCCCACATTGGGCTGCACTGGTTCCTAGCACTAAGTCTGTAGACACCGCCTGGCAGGTCGGGGGAAGTGGCCTAGTAGGGGCCGGGGCCCGAACACAGCCCATCCAGCTCTGGCTGGCCTCTCGCGTTATAAATTATGTAGCTGTCTTCATCTATTATTCAGCACAATTTATTTTGGACATTTGCATCGGCAGTTTATATACAAAATAAACCAGATGCCAAAAGAAAGCGAAATGAATTAAAATGGGCACGAGTGGAAGGTGGGTGAGGGGATGGGGTAGGGCGCTGGGGGCCGAGAGCCCCACCATTAATCAAACATGGGCTGTGTGGTGACAGGAGACGAAAGGGCAGGGTGGAAAGCCCTCGGAATGGGAAGAACACCTGATTAGCTCTCCCCAGGTCCCAGCCTCATGTACTTTGGGCATTTGGATTTGCCTGTGGAATGCCAAATCTGCCTCTTCCCTAGAAACTGCACGCATGGGAGCGAAGAGTGGCCACCGGTCTCGATGTGGGCAGCCCGGCCCTGCCGGAGACCAGAAACCACCACCGGCCACAGGAGGAGCGGCGGACCCATGGAGGGTGGCTCGCTGGGCGGGGACCCAGCATCAGCCCAGGGCCCTTGCCCCAGGAAGGAAGTGTCTCTCAGACGGGTGGGAGGAGGAGGAGGCCGAGTCAGGGAAAATGTGGAGACAGGGGTCAGAGGGAAGAAACTGCACAGGGGAGCACTCAGAGAAAGGAAACCACATTCAGTTGTGGCTGAATCAATAAAAGGTTTTGTTTTGTGTTTCTGAAACCTGCAGGGTACAATTGGAGACAGTTATGAAGTATAAGTTTTTTTGTAACAGAAATGTTCCCATTTTCTTTTTTTAATGCATCCCTGCCTTACCTTACCTATGGGCCAGTGAACTAGCCTAAACCAAAGCTCCCCAATGCACACTCCTGCCATTTCGATTTTGAGGCTGTCCCTCAGCCACATCTGACCCACCAGCTCCTGTCATTAGCATCCAAGCGTTAAGCCAGAGAACTCAGTCTGGGAACACCACCAATGTGGCCAGTAAGCTGCAATTTAGTTAATGTGCACCTCTGTCGGCCCTGGTTTTGGTTAGAGCATATTTGGGTACAGAGTATGGAGGTGGTGGCAGGGAACGGAGAGGAAGGGGAGGGTGACCAGCTCATTTGCAAAAACTGCCCAGCTGAGATAACATTTAAAATGAAAAGGAGAAGGTCCAGTGCTTTGTAATCCTCCAGCAGCTGCTCATTTTGGGTTGAGATCAGGAGGAAGCACTTTGTCATTAGTCCCTGAGCCAAAAGTGGCCGGCGGTGGTTTCTGGTCTCCCTAAGCCACCTCCAAGGGGGTCACTCAGCTGTGTCCTAGGGAAGCAGAACAAGAGAAAAAGAACAAGATGGCTTGTAGGCTCCATCCATGTGTGTGGCCCCTGGGATGCCCCTGCAGATGGGCCTGGTTAGAGACAGTGATATCTTGGACAGGTTCACTGTAGCTCAGTGCCCAAAAAGGGCAGCTGGTAGGCTTGTTCCACTCTTCTTCAGCCTGTCACTGCATCACTCTTAACAAGTCATCCGTATCCCAGAGATGCAGATTATCTCTCAGGTCAGGGGGCGAAGCCTCCCTCCAGGTGGCTGAGCCTACAAAAATGTTGCCAGAATCCCCAGGAGCCTGCCCAGATCCTGCCTAAACCCAGCCCAAGGAGCTGGTCACCATTCCAGCCAAGGGCTTAACCATGCTGGTGGTTTCTCCCACTTGAGGAAGAATGGCTTTCTCTCAGGCTTTAAAATTACAAATAAACCTAAACTGACTTTAAACATATTAATGATACCAGATGGCTTCATAAAATGTAAGTAGAGCAATAAAAATACAAATGGGGCCCTCCCAGTAATTAACTTTTGATTTACACAGTCCCAAGAAATTTGGATCAAGTATTGCCTTTCTCACACATTAGGTGGTAATCCTCTTTCAATCATTCCTCCAGGTTTGGCCTTGTTGGCTTTTCCATATCTCTTCCCTGACCCTCCATCCCAAGCTGAGAGGTACTTGTAAGTTTCATGGCACTGAAGAGTTGAAATAAAGGCTTGCAGTCATCTCTTTGGAATGTGTCAACAGGCTGCCTAATTAGGACAGCCATGAAGTACTTGGGGGACGTGAAGTGTTCCATAAATGCACATTGTTCTTGTTATAATTATGACACAGTAATAATAACTCAGCTTGTTTGGGCATTTTCACAGTAGCAAATATTCTCTTATTTATTGCCAATCATGCACTTTGCTATTTATGGATGGAAAATATTCTTTGTTGCCAAGGTCAGGTCACTGCATAAAGCCAACAGAGAAGAGATATTCTGATTTCTAGATTCACTCTGAGTTCAGGAAGATTCATAAAACCATGGTAACAGAAAACCATAGAACTGATTCTACTCCACAGACGCATGGACTGAGTAGTGGACCTTTCTAGATCCAAATATTGGCTTCTCCACTTACCAGCTGGGTGACCTTGGTCAAGTTACCTGACCTCTCTGTGCCTCACCTTCCCCATCTGTAGAATGAAACTATTAACATCAAACTCCCCAATGGGATAACTGTAAGAATTGAGTGAGTTAACATACTAAAGTACTTAAAACAGTGCCTAGCACGTAAGTGTTCAGTAAGTGTAGCCGCTATGCCTGTGGCTACAGTCACTACAATAGAGCCAAAATGGTCCTCCAGAGACCATCTAGTTTGGTGTCCACATGACACAAAATAAAACAACAGAAAGCTGAGGCCTACAGAGTCAAGAACATATCCACATCCACCGGGGTAGTTTGCTAGTGTTACCTCTGTGAAAACAGTATCAGAAAAAGACCCCTAAGTTATGGCAAAAGAAATTAGAATTCTTATGAGGCAGAGTTTCCAATCTTAATTAGGCATGGGACGGGATTAATGAAAAGCAGTATGGAAATTGCTTATACCGTTTAATAACAATTGCAATTAACAAATAAAGTGTTTATGATAGATATCAAATATTCTTCAAAAAGCTTTTCATGCAATAAGTCATTCAATCCTCAAACAGCCCCATGAAGCATGTATTATTAAGACAGACATTTTATAGTTGAGGAAACTGTACAGAGAGGTTCAGTTACTTGTACCTATTTGCACAGCAACGAAGTAGCAGAGCTTAATTGCAGAGTGGAATTTGGAATTTTCTGTGGTTACTGTAGAGCCCTCTAGGAGTGAGATAATTAAGCTGGGAAATAGATAGACTGGGTGTATCCAAAAATTTTCTTCTAACCCTATAATTCCTTCAAAAATATTTCCCAAGTCTCCACACCTGCTAACCACCCCTCACCCCCTTCTACCCATGTCAGGCACTGGGATAGACCCTGAGGACATAGCATTAACCTGATTGTGCTTCTTGTCCTCATGGAGCTATAGCCCACGGTTCTAAAATGCTACAATTTGTGTGTGTGTTTGTTGGGGTTAAGGAGTGCTCCCCTCTAGCCAGGACAAAGCTCCCTTCTTTTTACCCACTCAGATGGTGATGGCTGGGGTGGAAAAAGCCTGTTATGACAAACTCTCTCCCGGCCTCTTTCTCGTATCCCTGAAGGAATTCCCTCTCAACTTCGTGGCCATCTTCCCTTAATTAACTACCTATTTCACAAATGGTGACCTGCAAAAGCTGCCAGTGTCTCTTCCTATGTGTTTTTCCAACTCACTGTGGCAGTGGCAGTGACGTATCAAGGTCGATCCCGTGTGTTACTTCAACATCTAAATTAAATGGCGAGTGAGTCCGGAATGCATCGCCTTCCCCATTGCCACGAAAATCAAGCCAATGGGACCAACTCAATTTTTCTGTTATGGATGGAGCTTGAGAGGGCACAAAAGCCAATAAAGACCGAGGTAGCTCTGCTCTGGGGCAAGAGGGGCTGGACAAACAGTCCGTAGCCCCAGGAGCCTGACTCCACCCACTTAGCAAGAGTGAGGCCCGCAGCCAGCCCGGCTCCCTTAGACAGGCAGTCCCCGCAGCCACGCTTGGGCATTCATAACTCAATATATGCTTGTCGTGATCCAATCTCACTGGGATAGGTGGTGATTCCAAAGTATATTTTGTGTTATCAATTCCAGTTAAATTATTACATCTGAGGAAAAGAAATTTACCTGGGCCGATGTGCCTGTGTCAGCTCAAACCTGTTTCAGGGAGATGGCAGTGTGAGTGACAGAGGCTGCTCTCGCTAGCCCCCGCACCTGCTCACCCTCTGTGCTGCCGCCTCGGCTGAAGGGTTACTAATGTCCCTGAAGGGTCCCCGAAGGGTCCCTGTGCAGTCTGAGGACAGTGCCTGCACCACGCTGATGGGATCCCCGATTCACCCCAGCTGCTCCCTGCACCGGCTCCTCAAGGGCCTCTTGGAGGCACACAACATCCTGGTGCCATCTAAGCACATAAATCATCTGTCAGCTGTACACCCAAATATCTCCATTCCTGTGATTTTGTCAGATCATCACCACTAATAGGATGTTGAAATTCATAAATGCATCTATTTCCAGTAATAGGCCTATGTACTGCCGTCTCCCAGTTTGAAAAGAGAGAGGTTTTTGCTGGGGACACGAATCCCACACGTCTCAAGAGGGCACCTGGCTTACTTGAATTGGGGAGGTAATTTCCTCCTGGGAGAGACTGCTGAGATCTTTAATACCGAGATCTTTAAATATATCTGTGGCTGTGAAGCACAGCCAGCGACCTAAGAATTGCTCAGAAAATCACAGGATTTTAAAGCAAGGAGAGAAAAAAAGGCAGTTCTTTTTTCCCCCCTCTCAGGCTGGGTTCCCTGTGGCTTTGTCTGGAAATGCTGTGGCCCTCCAGCACATAGGGCATCTGCAGAGCAAAGCCAGACAGCAGTCAGGAGGCCACCTGCCTTGCCCAGAGAGCTGCTTTCTTCTCATCGAGAGGAGCCTTGGGTGCAGTTTCATCAGGATCCAGGCACAGAAGGACTGGACTTAATCTCTCTGTCTAAGGCTTCCTGAGGTGCAGGCACTGGGCCCTGTGGCCATATGCAAAAGGAATTCAGGGTCAGACTCTGGCCCAGAGAGTAACATGCCTAGTGTCCATTTCCTGGGTGGCAGTGGAGGGCTGTGGAGAATCTGCCCTGACACCTGGGCCGGGGGCTATTCACCTTCTTAGGTGAGGTTTTCACCTTTATTGGAAGACATTTGTGCTTGGGCTGGGAGTACTGGCTCTGAATGATTGCTACCCAGAGACTGGCACTCACTGGTATGCTGTGAGAACACTGAGATAAGCAAATGCCACCCTAATCCCTGGCATCCAATTCTGCCGCGGCTGCTGCTAGGACACTGTACGCACCATTCATTGGTTCAGCCCTGCGTTCTACAAAACACTTCAAATCAACTGCTTGGGTGCTCTTCCCAGTAACACTGAGAGGTGAGCACAGTAGTATCCACATTCGGCTTTACTGACTGAAACAGGTGAAGATCTGGAAGCCGAGGTTTGCAAAGGTTAAATTTGGTGAAGGTCATGCAGTGTAAACATTTAATGAAACAGGACCAGATTCTAATTTTTCTGCTTCCGATTCCAAATCTCTTTTCACTATATCTCATGAAAATAGAATCTCACAGACGATTTTCAAATTCACTCATTAGAGTTCATTCACCACCTACCAGGGGCCAGCCCCAAGCCCAGGTGCCCGGTGGCATTCAGCAGTGCCAAGGTGTTCGTGAGGCTCCAAGGATGAAGCACCCCGCCAGGCTTCCATGTCTTCAAGCCCCCCATCTTGCCACCTGAACCTGCTTGGGCAGCCCCTCCTAAGGCTCTGTCGCTGCCAGGCAGCATGGGGCCTCCCACGAATTTATGGAAGAAGATTGGATCCTGCAGGGTCCCTCAGCTGGAGCCCAGGAGGCTTCCCATGAAAAATGACTGTACCATACACACACACACACACACACACACACACACACACACACACACACAGAGGCAGTTTAAACCTATCACTTTAAAATATCCCTTCCCCTCTGCCTAGTCTGCGCCAGGAGGAGCAGGCCCAGGAAGAGGAAATCAGTTTAAAGTGACAGCCCTTAATTTCTGAAGCCAAACCTCAGCGTTTGTGGCAGACTGTTTATGTGCTGAGGTCTCAATTTAAAACCAAAGTGTCCAAATGGCACCCCATAATTCTCAGCAAGTTTTTGCACCTTGTTCTCAGGGCTTCTTATCAGAAAAAAATTCAGAAAGCTAGGAAGAAGCTTCCTGTTCATACTGGAACAGGCCTAGGACAGAAGCAGGCCCTGAGCATGAAAGGGACAGCAGAGGCACCCCAGGGGAGCCAGCTGGGCCTGCTTAATTGCTTTTCTTTTGTTAAAAGCTGCTGTTACCAGGTTGCCTGGGGCAAGGACAGGATGCTCAGCATTCAATTAAAATGTGTTTCCTGATTGGAGGGCTGTTCTGAACCAAAGCCTAGATATTGAATACAGTTGTCTCCCCTTATCCATGTTTTGCAAGGTCTGAAAATATTAAATGGAAAATTGCAAAAATAAACCATTCATAAGTTTTAAATTGTGCGTCCTTCTAAGTGGCATGATGAAATTGCACACCATTGCCATCTGTCCCGCCTAGCATGTGAATTCTCCTTTTATTCAGTGTGTCCACAGTGATCCACTGTCTCCACTCCCTGCCCATGAGTCACTCAGGAGCCGTCGTGTGATTAGATCCACTGTCAAGGTATTGCATTGCCGGTGTTCGAATAACCCTTACTTGATATCATAATGTCCCAAAGGCCAAAGTGATGCTGGCAATTTGGATATGCTAAAAAGAAGCCATAAAATCTTTTCTTTAAGTGAAAAGTGAGAGCTCTTGACTTAATAAGGAAAGAAAAAACATTGTATGCTGAGGTTGCTGAGATCTATGGTAAGAAGGAATCTTCTAGCTGTGAAATGGTGATGAAGGAAAAAGAAATTTGTGCAAGGTATATGTAGTGTTTGGTACTAGTTTCAGGCATCCACTGGGGGTCTTGAAATATATCTCCTGTGGATTAGAGGGTATAATTGTAAAGTTTTCAGCATCCCTCAAGGCTATTCTTTGTTCTCACCTCTTTTAGGAAGCCTTCCCAGACCAGTTCACAGTCTTTACTGTGTGCAGTGAATTGCATATTTTAGTGAGTGTGTGCACGTGCCTGCATGAATGTAGCATTTCTCACCTAAAAACTCTACTATATGCACGTATTCTCACTTGAGTTGAGTGCCTAAGGCAGTACCTTGACTCTATTAGATATTTCATAAAAATGCCCTGCTAAGACTTTTATCCAGAATGGGAAAAAAAAATAATCAATTCATAGGATTCTTTAAAAACAAACAAACGAACAAAAAAACTTCCTAATGCCTCCCACGGTGCATTTCCACTCACCACATTCTAGGGCCTAGTTTAGTGCCAAGTACACAGTCAGCTGCTTGGAGATTCTTGTTGAATGAAGAACTGAATGTGTTTTCTCCTCAGCATGGAAGACTACTTTCCAAATGAAGCGGAAAGAGAAAAACTCATCTTGGTGCATAAGGGTGGGGAGGTGGTGGGGCCGGTGGGGCTGGTGGGCAGAGGTGTGAATGTGAAGTGGCAGCCCTGCTTGAGACCTGGACTGGGGCAAAGGCATTCACACTCCCCACTCCTATGGTTAGGACAAGGCACTGGAGAGCCAGCAGCCACCGTCACTCATTTCTTTCTCATCCTCTCCCTCTCTTGACTTTCCTGTAGACCCAGAGGGGTGCTGACCTAACGAACAAAAGCACAAGCCTTGAACCATAACTGGACCAAGAGGCTTTCCCAAGAGGCCTTCTTTGCAGTCACCTACCAAACCCAAACCTGCTTGCTTTATGAGGCTATTACTTTTAACAATCCTGTATCTGGCACTTTGCATTCCTGGAATGTTTGGCAGTCATAACATGGTCAATTAATTGCACATGATCGAGGGTATCATAAAAGTAGGTGGTATGAAGTCAGCCAGTCTCAGCCTGGCCACTCCATCTTAGCACCCTTCAGGTCAGCTGGAGCCCATTTCACTGAGAGAGGAACCTGTGTCCCTGAGCTAGGCTGTCACCCCCATGTTGCAGAATGCTGTTCCATGGCTCCTGACAATTGAACATTAATACCCTTTACTGTTTCTAAAATGTGGACAATCTGAGTGAAGAAAAGGGAGAAGAAAGGGAGACGGCAGGTACTTCTAGGAGCCTGTGACTCAGATGCAGGATCTGCCACCACTCATAACCAGGAGGTGTGCAGGATGTTTTCCACACATTTGCAAACAGATTTAATAATAAGGGGCTGTCTGCCTCAATGTGTCAAATTCCCTGCTAGCGGCACAAGAGAGTATCAGGAAGGGAGACATGATGCAAAGCAATGCAAGGTCATGAGCTCCTCTTTTGTCTGTTCCAACATACGATATGATTTTCCTTAAAATGGAGCTTTCATAGAAGTATAATCAACCACTTAAAGGGTAGCTAGAGATGAAACATTTGAGGATAAAAATTAAACTCCAAGGAGATGGGTACAACAAGCTATTCTCTTTTGCTCCTTGATGAATACAGACAGGCTGTAGCAAAGTAAAGAAAAGACTGGACCCTGTCCCCCAGAACCTGGGATCAAATCCCTTCATAAATCTAAGCCACTTAACCTTTCTGACCTTCAATTTAAAAGGAGGGGGTGGGGGTTGGCAGCATGGAATAGTTCACACTCTCTCCATAGTGTTTTGAGATTCCCAGGTGAAGATGTAATGTCTTACTGGACAAATATACAATTGTAATTTCAGGGAATTGTGCTCCTTCTGGGATCCCAAGTTGAAAACTACATCATCTCTTTTTTCTCTTTTGGCACTTCTCACAGCACCTAGGTCAGCATTAAGCACAGCAGATAACCTCCTAGCAACATGTTGATGAACACACCCAGTGATGGAGACCTCTGGCTCTGAAGTCAGACTTGCAGCTCCTCACTTAGTGGCTGTGTGACCTTGGGCAAGATGCATCACCAACTGAGACCACTGTGTCCTTCGTGGGTGAATATTGTACCTACTTTAGGAGTGGATCAAATGAGACCACACATGTAAAGAATATGCTAAAAAGTAATCCCTCAATGAATATTAGCTATTATTATTAGATGAAAAGGCAGAGGGCAGGCAGGTAATGGTGAAGATGGCAAGATATTCCAGGTGTGGATCCCATGTGTGATTAAAAAAAACAAAAACCCTCAGTCTTCACATTATCCTGTTATGTGACACAGCATACACATACACACACACACATGCACGCATACACACACACACAGAGGCTGGTGGTGAGAAGGAGACATTGTTACATTGCTTTGATAGATTTACTTATTTACTTGTTAGATAGTTTTGGACATCACAATATCATAAATGTTTCAAACAGGAGAGAAAAGTTGGGGAAAGAGGAGGGAGAAGAGACTTTTGTCAAACAGATCTGACTGCCAACAAGTGAATAAAATTTCCTTCTAATCAAATGCATCATTAAAACTACAGACATTAGAGCCCAGTGCTGACAGCTTTATGAGCAAAGCATTTGCAGTTAATTAGGATATACTGCCTTTGTACTTGGGATTGCATCAGGGGTGCTGTTTGACTCCAGCTAAATAACACTTGCTTCCACTGTCATGGCACCTGGGTGCTTGGACCATGTTTTGGGTCTTCTTCTAGCTTGGTCTTGTGGGTAACCATGGACAATGCTTAACCTGTAAATGTCATCTTAAACCATGTAGCAGCTAAGCTTTTGAAAAGATCAACAGCAACTTCTGTGGGGCTATAACCAGAGAAATTGAGGACCAAAAGAGATGCTGAACTTCCAGATGCACCTGCCTTTCCCAGCTGTTGTACCATGCTTTGTAGGAAGGATGTGAAGGGGATCTGAACAAGCCATCCCAAAATACCCCACTTTGGCATATTGATTATTTTGAGCTGAAGACAACTGGGAAGCATCAGATGCAGACAGGGCCCTCTGCCATCCCCCTTTCTACCTAAAAGCAGGGCATACATTTTCTGTGAGAAAGGCACCAGAAAGAGAAAAATGTTTTTATTACCAGAGATAGAGAGTCACTGCCAAGATGAAGCTGTACAAACAAACCTACTAAAATAACCCTTATCTTCCATTAGTATCACCCACAACTTACTGCCCCTTGTTCAAACCCTTTTTCCTTTGTCTTATCACATCTCCACATTTTATTGCTCTCAGTTAAAATGGTATATAAATCCCCAAGTATAAATGCTTCTTTGGGGTTTTCACTTTTTCCTATGAAGCAACCTCCATGTCATATGAAAATATTGATCTCAAATAAAATTTGTATGCTTTCTCCTGCTAATCTATCTTTTGTCAGCTTAAATAGGTCTCAGCCACACCCTCTAAGAGAGTAGAAGAAATGTCTTTCCCTCCTGACAGATGAGAACTAGAAGGCCCATGGAATATACCTTGACCAGCCCATTGGCCTGTCCACCTCTGACGTGCCTCAGAGCCACATGTGGCAGCCAATCTCTGACTGCTCAGTGTTCCAGAAATGTGTTAGAATATTTAAATGATCACAGAGCCAAACCTCCTTCTGCATTAGCCAGAAAAGGGAAGAAGTCACAAAATAGATGTTCCCCGACTCTAAGAAGACAATGGGAATACTGTTGTAAAGAGAGAGATTAGAATTGTTGATTTTTTGGCCATATTAATGGAAACTAATAATTGCTTCCCAAATCCAGCTCTTTCAGAGTCCAGTTCTTTTTACTTTAAAAAGAAGAAAAATAAAAATTCCAGTTTTTACTTTTTTCTATGAAGCACCAAATCTCTGTAAATTGTCCTAAAAGCTTTTTGGAGGATTATTTAGCAGCTTCTTATGTCTGTAGGTGGGACCACACCAAGCAGTGAAACCTTGCCTTTTTTCAGTCTAACCATGGATTTAATGACTCATTAAAGATACCAAAAGTAAAGCAAGCCACCTAGTGTAAAGCTCAAAGGGACATTCCCTAGGTCACACAAATAACTTTCACGGAAGGGCCAGGACGGAGAAAAGCCCTCCTGACCGTGCAGCCCAGCACTTTGCTGCCCGTGTGTGGCTGCTGCAGTTCCTCTTGCTCTGGCCTCCGAGGACAGTTAGAGCAGCGGGTCATCTCCCTCCTTGTAAGTCTTTCTACACATTTGAAGACAGTCATTAAATCGCTCCTCAGCCTTCTTCTCCAAGTTACATAATGCTAGTTCTTTAGCCTTTCTTTGGTGGTTTCATTCTCCAAACGCCTTAATCGCCTTGGGATCTCTCTAAGTCATTTTTAAATATCTGATCTGAAAGGGAGCTGATGATGTATGAAAAGTGGCAAAGAAGCCCTGAATTATTTGATAGAAATGCTTGAGAGTGAGGATCAAAGCCCAGCGTCGTCTCTGGCCAAGCCTATTGCCATGGCGCAGAGGGTCTGTTGCCATTTCAGAGGAACCACACAAGGAAGATGGGGCGTTCCACCCTAATGCTGTATTAACTGCTGCTGCAGACATTTGTAGAGGTTGCTGGGTAATTGAATGACCGACAGCAGTATTGGAGCTGTGCACCAAGATAAGGGTAATCAAATTTCATGCTTCAGAGGCTCCGCAGCTTTAGCTGGCCACCTCGGGGGTCACAAAGAATTCCTTTCCCCACCCAACCATGCTATCTTTTCCTACAAATAGTTCTGCACAATTGGTCAGTTGCATTTTGTGCTTTTGTGTTTTCCTTTGAAGTGCCCCCCAGAGGCAATTCCTGGAGGCAAGAAACCCTCAGTAAGAGACTCAATATGGGGCCAGTTGGTTGGACACTCCAGGAGCTCTCAGGAAAATCAATTCCCATTGTTTTCCATCCTCCTCTTTTAAGAGGCAGTTGATTATTTATGTGATCCTAGTACCAGACATCTACATGGGGATGGAGGATGAGAACAAAGGCAGGGAAATAAAATGCAAGAAAGGAAGAAGAGGAGAAAGGAAGAGAAGGAAAAAGCGACTAGAAAGGAATCCAACATATTCAACCGCAGCAACAGAACGGAGGAATGCTGTGTCAGCACCGGCACCCAAGCTGCTTACAAGACGTGGCAAAAGTCAGAATACATTGCGTGCAGCTGCCTGCCTGGGAGAGCCGAAGAGGATGAAGCTATTATGAAACTGAAGCCCGGCTCAGCAGTACCCACGGCATTACTCCTGTGGTCCTAAGCAAGAAGGGGCCCCAAAAGAGCTTCCTTCTTCACTGATACCTGGATTTTCTGCCCATGGTCATTCATGGCCATTCGCTGATTCAGAGAGCTGTGACAAATGGGTGAGAGGTCGAGAGTCAGATCTGGGTTCAGTTACCAGCTCAGGAAGAAGCTGACTACTTGTCAGCTCATCTGTGAAATGGGACAAGATTAGACAAGATTTGCATGAAGGCACCTTCTGTATTAGAATACACTAGTCCCTCCTTATCAGCAGAGGATACGTTCCAAGACCCCCACCGGATGTCTGAAACTGCAGATGGTACTGAACCATATATATATATATATATATATATACACACACACATACACACACACATTATGTTTTTCCTACGTGCACAAAGCTATGATAAAGTTTAATTTATAAATTAGGCATAGTAAGAGATTAACAGCAATAACATTAAAATAGAACAATTATAACCACACGCCAGCATCCCTACTCTTGCGCTTTGGGGCCATTAGTAAGTAAAATAACGGTCACTTGAATACAAGCAGTGCAATCTGGCAGTTGATCCGATCACCTAGACAGGGGCTAAGGGCCTGGGGGGTGGGTAGTGTATACACCCCGTTGATGCTGGACAAAAGGATGATTCATGGTCTGGGTGGGACAGAGCAGGACAGCTCAAGACTTCATCATGTTATTCAGAATGGCGCACAATTTAAAATTCATAAATTGTTGATTTCCGGAATTTTTCATTAATATTTTCAGACTGCGGTTGATTGTGGATAAGAGAAACCACAGAAAACAAAACCAAAGACAAAGGGCAACCACTGTATCTAGGATTGTAAGGAAGAAGTCCTCTTCTTGAGTTGAGAAGCTTTAAAATG
Organism: Lepilemur ruficaudatus; assembly: GCA_963574885.1. Taxonomy (NCBI): domain Eukaryota; kingdom Metazoa; phylum Chordata; class Mammalia; order Primates; family Lepilemuridae; genus Lepilemur; species Lepilemur ruficaudatus. The sequence continues at coordinate 36,392 of CAUYRT010070027.1, forward strand.
CTATCTAGTGTGTCTGGATGAAAACTTCTCAGCAAAAAGAAGTGGAAAGAAGTGATACGTTTAATAATAAGACAGTTTATATTTCCATTGTTGCTTCTTATTTCAAAGTGAATTCAATGAAGGAACTGTTGGTATAGATAACATTTAGAAAGGTTGAGCTTCAGATGAGAGAGTCCAGGTGCCCAGGCTGTGCACGCCCTGGGGTGGGGCATTGGGCCTGCGTGTGTCTAGTAACCACACTCTGGTCTTCTCCCTTCATGGGATATTACTTCTCTGTGCACTCATCAAAGATTCTGGGAGCATTTAATGAGAAGCTAGTGTGCACTCGTTGCTGCACCGTGGACAAGTAAGTGCGATAACATGGTACAAGGGCGAGGATTACAATTATCATACTACCTGCAAGTAGAGGCAGAGAGACATCATTCTGGACAGAGGGAGGAGGTGAACAAAGGCACGGGACACAGGACATTCTGACAAGTTTGAAGAACCACATCATTGAAGGGGGGAGGGTGTTAGGCCAAAGGTAGGCTAGAGTTATAGAAGGTCTAGACTTTCTGGTTAAGGGGTAGACAATGGGAAGTAATTGAAGGGATGATGGGCTTGCAGACATAATCCCCCTTCATTCTTCCCCTCTTCAAACCCTATAACCCTGTAAGGCCTTGTCCTGGCCATACAGAACTGTGGGCAAATATCCTGAGGGGAACACAGATCCCACATGGGTTGAGGCTGAGGGTCGACCCCTGCCAAAACCCAGCCACTTGCAATGTTAGAGCTAGGATGTGCCTGGTGCCAGTGGAGAACAGGATAGAGTCAGGACATTGAAATACAGGCTTATCCTATTCATATGATAATAACTACTCTTTATTGCATTATCATTATATGCTAGGCACTGTACTAAGTGTTTTACAAAAGTAATCTCATTTAATTCTCATAAAAACTGTGACATTGAAGCTAGAAGCATTCTGATATTATAGATGGGAAAACTGAACTCAAATGGATTAAATAATATGTCTGATGTCACATAGCTAGTATTTCTGAATCAGTATTCCACTGTAGGTCTGTCGGACTATAGAGCATACACTTGACCATGTATTATCCGGCACTGTGAATGACAGGCCCAGAAAACAGGACCAGATGTTCTGGGCTCTCTTCCTCAAAAGCCGCCTAGATCTGTGCTGCTATATACAGTAGCCACTATCCACAGGTGGCTATTAGGCACTTGAAATGTGGCTAGCCCATACTGAGACGTGCTCTAACTGTGCGGTCCCAACCCCTGGGCTGCAGACTGGTATCAGTCCCTGGCCTGTTAAGAATTGGGCCGCACAGCAGGAGGTGAGTGGCAGGCTAGAGAGTGAAGCTTCATCTGTATTTACAGCTGCTCCCAATCCCTCGCACCACCACCTGAGCTCACCTCCTGTCAGATCAGAGGCAGCATCAGATTCTCACAGGAGCACAAACCCTACTGTAAACTGCGTGTTTGAGGGATGCAGGTTGCATGCTGGATCGAATGCGTACGAGAATCGAATGCCTGATGATCCGAGGTGGAGCTGAGGTGGTGATGCCAGTGCTAGGGAGTGGCTGCAAATGCAGATTATCATTAGCAGAGAGGTTTGACTGCACAATAAATGTAATGTGCTTGAATCATCCTGAAACCGTCCCTCACCCCCCATCTCTCACCCCATTCCCCATCTCTGAAAAAATTATTTTCCAGAAACTAATCCCTGGTGCCAAAACGGTCAGGGACCGCTGTTCTAAGTGTAAAACATACACTGATTTAAAAGACTTAGTACAAAAAAGTAACATCAATATTTATTAGTAATAAATTTATGTTGATTACTTGTTACAATTATAATATTTCAGACATGTAGGGTTAAATAAATTATTAAAACTAATTTCACCTGTTTCTTTTTATTTTTTAAAATACAGTTCTAGATAATTTAGAATCACTTATATGGCTTACATTAATCTACACAGTACTTCTGGACAGCGCTGGTTCAGCTTGCGCTCTGATTTCCTACCTACCCATCTGGAAGGCGTGGGCTGCTTCTGCGGTCATCCGAGCATCCCTCACTAAGAAGCCTGAAGATGGCTAGAGAACAGGCCTTTCTCTGCCTCCACACCATGGAGCAAGGTTTCCATTTTAAGTCCAGACTCTCATCAGAGTCTATCCCTCCCACTCCTTCAGGGGAAAAAGAGACAGTGTTCTGTGTTCATTAGTTAATATTTGCAAAGTGCTTTGAAGATGAAATGCGCTACATAAATGCTAATAATAGCCCACTGTACTTCCATGGGGCTTTCATCTGGAGATTTCAAAGTCCCCATCACAGGCAGGCATTATTGTTCTATTATTCAAACACTAATTGTGCCTCGTTGAGATGCTGGATCATTATCTTCCTCACTACCTGCTCTGGGGAAGCTGGGTTGGGAGCTAGCAGGCAGTGCAAATGGAGAGTGACACTTGCCTTGCATCCCAGGCTGGATCCTCCTCAAAGTCAACCCAGAAGACTGGAGTCACACATATACAGGGAAGGGGTGTTCTGCAAGAGTGACCCTGAAAATTTGCACCAGAGAATACCTTTTTTGGGGAATCTATCTGCTATCTCTGCTGGGTTTTCATAGAGCTGAGCACACACCACACCCTCCATAAGTGCATGCTGGTTGACTGGGCTTTTTGGTAGCGTGTCTGTCATTACATTGTCAACCTTGGTGGAGAAGGGGACAACCTTGGAAAGATCAGTCGCAGTGCTTAAATGTGGTGTTCAGTCCAATCTGAGTCAGCCCTCGCTTGGACCCTTACCATCTTCTGTAGTCTACAGCTGGTTGACAGGGGGTAGCGACATCTGATGCTGGGCTCAGTGGAGCGGAGGGAAAAAGCCTGCAAAAATGGAAAAGGGCTCGGGAGGGGCTGTGCTCCCTGCAGCATGGCCTCAGCCCTGGCCTCAGGTGCAAAGTGCTTCAGGGCCTCAAGGAATGTCACAGCCAGGCCAACTTGGGGCAGCCTCTGCAGCAGACCCTCCACCCCTGCCTGCCAAGTGAGAAAGACCAAAGAGTCAGGTTGCCCACCAGGCGCAAAGCCACAGTGAGACATCCCCATGGAGGAGAAATTCCTTTGTGCTAATTACAGCCACTAGGAAGTCAGCCAGTGTGAGATGACACAGCTGGGTTCCCTAACTGCTCAGGAAGAACTGCTGGAGATGCCTAATCTCTCTCACTAAGTGAGAAAGAGAGAGAAGGGGGGAGACAGAGACAGCGCAGGGACACAAAAGAGCCGAGGAATGACAAGAACTCCACCACCAGGCGGGGGTTGGGTGTGTGTATGCAAGCTTTTATAAAAAGGAATAAAATGTGTCATTTCAGATTGGATAAGTTGAACATTACTAATTAAGAAATTACTTAATTATGGAGAAGAAAATAAAATGAAGGTATTTTGCCCTTGAGGGAAAAAAATATCTTTGATTTGCTAAATCAAGGAAATGATTAGATTCAAACATTAAATAATTGGAAACAGCTCTGACAGAAGTATTAGAATGTGCATGCCGCACGGCCTGCCAAGGAACCCTCTCCCTCTACAGCCGCTGTCTTGTGAGCTTCTTTCCTATAAGTAAGTCTGATCTAGAATGGACTGAATACTCCACCCTGTGGCTCAGAGAGGGGCTCCTAGGCACCTCTGTCTCATGCTAACTATGTCTGTCCATGATGTTGTATCCATCATCCCTCAACTATTTTTAACTCCTGCCCAGCATGAGTGGGCTTTCCCCAAGGCTCAATCAATTGCTTTCTTCTTCCCACGCAAGATTCTTTGACCAGTAGACTATAAATCCTTACCCATCGGTTCACCACTCCAGGCACCAATGTGACAGCATGGTGGTCCCTATTCCCCTCCTGGCCTTCAACCCATGGCTCAGAAATATCCACATCACAGGCTAAAACAGCCAGCTGCCAGCCCACCAGTCCTCAAATTAGAGATAGAAAGCTTCAGCACTCCAACAGACTCTTTCAAAATAACTCAAGGAAAGTTCTTTGGCACTTTTGTTGAGACTCTGACATTGCTCTAAGACTTCACCTCTCTACAAACCATTCCTCCTTCTCTAGCTAAGCCCTGCCTGTATTTTCGATTGTCTCCATTGTAAATCACCTCAAAGTCAATGTACTCAACACTGTTCTCATCATCCCTTCTCCTTATGCAACTAGTGTCACCTCCCAAGCCACTGGACTTAACTTCAAATGACTGGAAGGTCTCCCACATCTTTCATACCTCCAGGCTGAAAACCAGTCTGCTCTCATATATCTCTTCCCCTTTCCTTTGTGTCTAATCAGTTGCTAAGTTCTGTCAATTCTTTCTTTAAAGCATGCTAGCCTATATTTATTTAGCTTTTAGAGTTTCTGAACATTTCCCATACATTTGTCTTACTCATGGAAAATTGATGAAGTGGACAGGTAAAGCACACTCCCTCTTCCTTTTCTTTTCTTTTCTTTTCTTTTCTTTTCTTTTCTTTTCTTTTCTTTTCTTTTCTTTTCTTTTCTTTTCTTTTCCCTCCCTTCCTTTCTTCCTTCCTTCCTTCCTTCCTTCCTTCCTTCCTTCCTTCCTTCCTTCCTTCCTTCCTTCCTTCCTTCCTTCCTTTCTTTCTTTCCTCCTTTTGATAAATCAGGAAATGGAGGCTCATGCCTGGGTGCACACTTAACACTGTTTACTCTGGGATGTCTTGACATCATTCCCCCCAGGAGGCCTTCCTGAATCCTGAAGACTAGCTTTCTTCTTGCTTTGACTCTTTATCATCCAACACTTTCTCCACCATTAACACTAGGCTGTTAGATACATGAGACCAGGAACTATTCACCTATTCACCATCACTTCCACATTGCTCAGTAGGATGCCTAGAAAACAGTAAGCACACATGAAATTATCAAAATTATTCCCCAAGGAATGCATGCTTATATAAAAATAAATAAATTGAACCATATTCCTAAGGTAAGAATATTTCACAGCTAGTAAATGGTAGAGCCACAGATAAGAACTAAGCTCTTTTTTCTACTATGTTCCTAACTAGTATGCTTGACGTATGCTTCTAGCATAGGGTCAGATCAATTATTTTGGAGCATTTTTATCTTCTGGTAATCATATATCATAAAAAACCCTTCACTTGTTTCCAGTTACACAATTGATAAAGTCTAAACTTCTGAACATACCTAACTAGCCCTCACTCACTTTTTAACCATATTAAGGAATGTCGTAATTGAAAGAGGTCATAGATTATGTAGTCCAGCTTCCTTCCTAATGTAAGAATCCTTTCTGAGGGACACTTTTTCCAAAATTCAAATAGGAGAGTACCAGCACCTCGACTAGCCTTCAGGAGCACACGCCATTTCCCCTGTGAGCCAACAGGGCTCCCTGTGCCACCAGCTTGCATGCTTCCATGCGTGCACTTCTCAGTCTGGTCCCTCCTTTTCTGCTCTCCAAATCCTACCTACCTCGCAGGGCCTAGCTTAAGGCAGACCTGCAGGAGGTCTCTGCCTGGCACCGCAGGAATACCATCCACTGACATCCTCTCCTTTTCAGATCTATTTGTCACCACTTTCACACTTAGACTCAATCTCATATATTTTAGTTGGCCCTAATAAATGTTCATGACTGACACGGCAGCTAAATTGTAAAACAGTTTGAATCCTGCCCCTTCCTTTTACTCCCGGAAATTAAATCACCTTATATGTATGAAGTACTTAGATGCCAGGCCCTTTGCGCAGGGTACCTTCAAGCACTTTCTACAAATGCATCATCTCGGCGAGATTTAGGGAATGGCATCATGACCGTATCATCAGATGAAGAAAGTCGAGCTTCCAAGAGACGAAGTGGTGTTCTGAAGATCAAAGAGCGAGTTAAAGGACGCGGCTGTGGATTTCATCTGAGTGCCCTGACTGGCACATACAGTGCTTGTGCTGTTCTGCTTGGGCTGCCGTCACAAACTGCCCCAGGCTGTGTGGCTTAAACAGCAGAAGTCTAGCTTCTCACAGTGCTGGAGGTTAGAAGTCTGAGACCAGGGTGTCAGCAGGGGCAGTTTCTCCTGAGGCCTCCCTTCTGGGCTTGTGGACGGCGGCCTCCTTGCTGTGTCCCTACGCAGCCTTTCCTAGTGCGGCTCTTCCCTGGTGCCCCTCCCTGTTCTCCTGAGGGCACCGGTCAAATGGATTAGGGCCCTGCCATTATGATCTCATTTAATTGGAATTACCTTGTTTTAATGGTCCTTTCTATCAGTGCGGTCACATCCTGGGGTCACTTGGGGTTAGGACTTCAACTTATGAATCTGGGAGGAGGGGAAAAGGATACAATGTATCCACGACAGTGTCCTACTGCCCTCTATACATACCTGCTCTGCAAGTACAACCCATACTAGCAGAGTGTGGTCAAGAGGCTGGTCTATTAATTTTGGATGCATAATAATTTATTCCTGTTTTTGTGATTGCTTTTTTTTTTGGCAGATGGAAAGAAATAAGAATATGTTTTAGGAAAAAGAAGTAACAAATAAAAGTCAAACAAAATCAGGCAGTACAAGCAAAACAAATTTTACACCGTTGCCTTTGCATTCTTTTTCCTTTGGCTTTAGTTTTTCCTGGACCCTGTTTGTTGAGGGAAAGAGGAGCCCATTGTGTGTTTGCTGCAGGCAATTGCTTGGAGCCTGGAGAGCCCTGTGAAACTCTGGAATCTACTGACCCTTGCAGGAGTCCACAACTCTAGGCAAACAAGCGGCTCTCTAGAGTGGCTGTTTCCTAACACTAGTTAAAAGGCTTAGCGCATGTCCAGTGTAGTTCCCCAAACCCAGAGAGTGCTTGGTAGATATGCTAAATGATGTGCCTTGTGTAGGGTTTCTGCTGTGGGCATGGAGAGCATCTTTCTTGGAACAGTGAGGGCTGGGCTTCCGGGCAAGTCGGGCTGAACACAGTGAGTTGCTTTAACACTTTCACCTGCAGTTATTTTTGTTGCAATAACCAACCGCCAAATAACTTGATCCAGGGGACGAGAGGTGAGAACCATTTATACTTTCAGGTGCAATGAAGTAAGGCGCAGTGACTTGTTGTAGATGTGCTCACAGCAAGGTGAGAAGGCCCTGCAGAGGGACCAGACATCTGCTCTGAGGAAGGGAGAGCAGCAGATGCTGCTGAGAGACAGAGAAAAGCAGAGCCAGGCCAGCCAGCACCCGGATTGGAAGTCTTAAATGGCAGTTTGATCTTTGCTTTCTTTAGGGCATTGGAAGTCCTTGTAGGGGACCTGGGAGAGGGTGACACAGCAAGTCACTTGCTTCACTGAAAACGGGGCAGAGACACGTAGGTAGATGCTGATGGCAAGAAGTTAGAGGATGTGGGCAGGGCACCAACAGCATGGCTAGCCCATTAGTGCATGGAAAGAAAGGACATAGGCTTTGGAATCAGACTGCCAGGCTTGGAATCCAGCTCCACCATTCAGCAGTGGAGTGCCCTTAGCCAGTTACCCAATCTTTTACACCTCAATTTCTTCATCTGAGAAAAACGAAAATAACCAGGCCTGGACATGCTCAACAGGGCTCAGGTAGGATTGAAAGAGATAATCTATGAAATGCTCTATTTGCCAAGTGCCCCCAAAATGTTACCATTAGTATTATTAACATTATCAGGACAAATGAGTTAACCTAACATGGTAGCAGAGAGTGTGTTTCTGAATGCATGGGGTGTAGAACAGGTAAGTTCTGGAGTAAACAGAGTTTGAGAAGATCTGAGGGGCTGAGTGCTACCTGGAGACCACAATATCTGTCAGGTGACAGGCAAATTAAGCCACCACTACCTGGCCACTCTGTGCTCTTGGAATAGTCCATGAGGATGTGGGGATCATCCCCAAATGCCCATCTTCTTCGTGATTTCACTTGGTTGATCCTTCAGTGAGTCCTACTTTGAGTAAAAGGTGACTTTCAGAAAATTTGCACTCAGATCTCAAGGATATACCTGCCTCTAATTCTCTGGAGTGTGCATCTATATAGAACAATGTGTGGGCTTTCCTCTAAGCCAATTCTCAACTATCTGCACTACTGGGAAAGATCAAAGATGGGGATGCACAACTTTTGGATAATTCAGAATTCTTTATAGGTAGCTTTTAGGAACTTTTAGACACAACAGACTGTCTTAGAGCAATATTAAAGTGCTGCTTTATTCCTTAAGCACAAACCAACTGGTGGTTAGAGGAGCCAGGTCAAAGCCTTCTGAATGGCAAGGGAAGCCATCTGGGAATGGCTGATGTCACTGATGCAGAATGAAACCCCAGGAGCACCCAGTGCAGCCACTGCGTCCCAGGAAAGAACAAGAGTCCTGGAGCGACTGAGTTAAGACCTTTCCGAGGCCGCGTGTTGGAATTTCCAGCACACCCTTACCACAGCTCAACAGTGCTAAAGTGTGCATTTTCTTTCTCTCCAAACAACTTCAGTATATTTTAAAATTAAGAAGCTTGATGGGAGAAGGGTCCATTTATTTCATTCTGGAGGCACTAACATGAAGAGTTCAAAATTCATTCAATACACATTTATTAACTCTTACTATAGGATGGCTGCCGCGTGCATTAGGCATCGGGGATCTATAATCTCTGCCTTTAAATCATTCCTAGTGGACGGGTAGAAAAATAAACATTTCTGGAGAACATCGTGATGATCAAGAAAGCAGAAGTAGGGACAGGGCTCTGTGGAAAAGCAAAGGAGGGCGTGTGACGCAGGCCAGTTTAGAAAAGCCTTATAAAGAAGTTAAGCTGCTGCGGTTTGAAGAGTGCTGAGGAAATAAGGAAATGGAAATAATGACTGTGGATTACTCTTCCAATCAGTGGCTTATAAAGGAAGGGGAAAAGATAGCCCAGCAGCAAAGAATGTACCACTGAGTGAGGGAGATTTCTGTAAAAATGGGAGAGATGTGAACATGTACTTAAAAAAAAAAGAAAAAGAAAAAGAAAAAGAAAATGACCAAAGATGGGATTTTTAAAACTATAAGGGAGCATATGGGCTCATTAATGGAGTTAGGTTCCCATGGGGTAGGGCTTCATTTTGAGCAGAATGTGGGACACCTCTTTCCTTGGGGTGGGAAGGAAGAGGCAGAGTGATAAGAACACAGAGAGTTTGTAGGTGGTAGATGGGTATGACATTTGACAGAATTTGTAACCGATTATTTCTTCTGTGAATCTGGGGCAAGGCCATCTGTTGAGAATAGAAAGGATACATAGGAAGCATGAAGGGAGTGGTAAAAAGTGCAGTAGTCAATGCAGAAACATACCAAGAAATACCAAGGGCCCAGTTTAGCCCGAAGCCCTAACCTGATAGGATACAGTCCATGTAAAGTGTTCCCCTGCAGCAGCGTCAGAATCCTGGATGGAGAGGGGGACATGACCATGTGGCTGCCCAGCAGTGGAGTTTGCAAGGCATCTGTGGCAAAGGGACAGGGTGGTAGGTGAGTAGAGTGTGTTCTAAGGTGGAGAAGCTCAGTGAAGCCCAGAAGCAGCCGGCAGACTTGGAGAAAGGAAGCTATCAGGGGACTGGAGTTTAGGATACGATAGAAAAGCAAGGGCCACAGAAAGAGGGAATGGCAGTATCAGAGAACGGAGTTTAAGGTCATAAAATTTTCAAGTAATTCAAGCTCCAGGGTGTGGCCAGGAGAGTGGATTACTGACACCAGGGGGGCCAAGTGTTACTGCTGTCATCCCCTTGTGTGTTAATGTGTCTTGGGAAAATGGCAGGATCAACACCCCATAGAGCTATTTGGAGACATAAAACCAAGTATTCATTCTAGCTCCTTTTGCTGAACCACTTAGAGTCTTGCAACCAAAAACACAACAGCAATAGCCACTGGCCCATCCCTTCCTGACCCTTGAACAGACAGATCTTTCTGACACGCTCTCTGCTCTAGAAGGGACATTTTATAACACGGTGGAGACCCCCAAGACAAAGGCAGAGAGGAAACACTGGCAAGGCCACCACCCATTTCAGATCTTTCTGACAGTTCATGTGTTTTAAACTTCACCTACCAGAGCTGTCAATTCAATGTAGACTCCCTCTGAAGATGTGATTGGAACAAGACAGCTTCATGGTAATTCTATCATCATTAAGCAGTTCTAAAGCACTTTAGAATGTCAAAGCACTTTATGATTTTGCTTATTAATTTTTACACATAACAATGCCAAAAGGCAGGCCAGCAGCCTGAGCAAGTTTTGTCAGAAGTGTAATGAAGAAATAAATATATAGAAATGCACTATGGGAGAAGCTAGATCAGGACTTAGCCAAGAAGGAGCAGCACGATAAAGGTCACCATCCCTGAGCTTGGGAAATGCCAATGAACTACCCCAGAAACCCTGCTTCTTTGGTCAGAGGCAGCGAAGGAACAAACCAAGTCATCAAACTCAGCTTAAAGAGTGTCATCACACAGTAAAGATATTTTTGGGTAGATAACAGGTGCTCGACAGTGTGACAAACATTCATGTAACCTTAAGCCCCATTTAGGAGATATGGATATTTAAAGAAAAAAAGTTCTTTAGGCTTTATATGCATAATTTTTCTTTCTATATTTCTGTTATAATTCAATAACAAATGACATAAAAAACAAGTTTACAAGGGAATAAAGCTTTCAGTATTTTGGACAATTCCTACACTTCTGTATCAGCCAAACTATCAGTCAAGGGCTTGGGCAAAACAAATAAATATTCAGCCAAATGAAGAAGAAAGGGAGGAAAGAAGGAAGGAGAAAATTAGACAACAGGTCCTCTGGAAAATGCCATTTTTTAAACACAGTTCATTGTGACAGTGAAGGAAGAGAGCAAAAAAAAAAAAATCACGCTAATCTTAGCTCTTTTAGACTGAAAGAATGCAGTGTTTACCAAGGACCACATCAGGAGACATTTCCTTAATTAGAACTTCTCCACACTCATAAAAGGGCACCTGAAAGGAGAGAAAACATTTTTTAAAGAGCAAAGAATGAACTGTGGTTGATGGCTCTTCTTTAATTTAATTACTATGACTCTATTAGCAGTGGGTGTCTAGAATTCACAATGATCGCCAGTCCTGGAACGACTCTCTTCCCACTCGGCCGCACACCTGCCAGCACAGTGCCGCCCGGCAGGAGAAGGCCAGCTTCCTGCACCACGCCTGCCAGGTGGAAGAACTCCAGCGTGCGAGGGCAGAAGGTGTTCCCTGGAATTCAGAGAAGGCTTTTCCTTTGAGAAAAGGATCCCTGGGCACTCTCATGACCCTATCTGGTTTATATAGGTCATTCCACATCCGTGCGCTGAAAGATTATTGGAAATTCCTCACCAAACGTAGGGGCCTTCAAGGGTACTTAAAACAGTTCATGAGACTAGGCTACAACAGAAGGCTCCTCATAGAGATTGTTTTAGACCTTCTGAACTTGAACATGAACCATTTTACAGAACAGAAAAAGGGCTGTAAGATGGGACTGGGGACGGAGCAGCCTCAGTGTCCCAAACATGCAGGTATCTATAGGTACAGAAACGCAGCTACCTGTGAACTCTCACTATTAGATGACATAGACTTCAGGCCAACAGTTCTTTTCTGGGGATAAAAAGAACCACAGTTTCTCTCTGAGATGGAAAGTGACAGATAAAGAAAGGAGACTTCAGGTGAAGAGCTCCCAGCTGCGTACTTTTTCCTTCACCTTTTCCCCTTCGAGTGCCTGTAAGAACCAACTCCAGTTTTGTATTTTTCAAAGCTTGGCAGAGTTGCTTTAGGAGGTCTGAGTAGAGGAGGCAACATGGTTGCTGGAATCACAGTTTCTCAGAAAAGTCGGTTTCAAAGACTTTGTTGAAGTCCTATCTCAGAGAATCTGAACACACCAGGATTAGGAGGCGCTAAGTTCTCAGCCCTTGAGTCTGTCCTTCACACGAAGGCTGAGGCTCGTCAGTCCTCCTGCGGCAGTGAAAGGTCTTGTGGTTGCCCAGGGAGGGAGGGTAGGAAAGGGGCGAGAAGGCTGATGCTATTAAAAGACTAAGTTATTTCAGGCTCTGCAAAATACTCAGGTCTATGGGAGTCCCATCTTTGTCTGAGAGATTCTACTGAGAAGTGCTGGTCTGACTTTTCACAGCTGCCGCGCAGGCGGGCTTCCCACCGGGGTCCACAGGGGACAGGGCCTTTAGAAAAACTGCAGCCTCAGGCAGGGAGATTTCCAGAGGGATACCAAAAAAAGCCTACCCATTAAAATCTTTGCTGTAGTAGAAATTTCATTTTTTAAAATAAATTATATTAGGTACCAGCAAGGTTAATCTATGAAGACATCAGAATTAATTCCTAATGGAAATTTCTAAAATACATACACACATGCATACACACATATTCTCTGTTAAAATAGGAGAGACAAGTTATACCAGAAATATAAATAAGAGGTACAGCGCAATCTCCGGTAAATTTCTCATAATATTTAATATTAATGTTTCATCCAGTTTAGGTATCACCTAATTATGGGGTTGATGAAGCTTCGGGTAAAGTATGCAATGGAGTGCAGAATCACATTTCCCTTTCCTTATAAAGTGTATATTTGGTTTATTTTCAAATTTTCTGTTGAAAATTCTTGTAAATTAAGCTGTCACCCATCAGCAACTGAAGTCACCTGATCAGGTGCTGTAATGCTTAGCTGGAGACGGGAAACCTCTGGAGGTCCCATTTCTGATTAACTCTCTTAGTTCAGATGGTTCTCAGCATCTCCCCAAATGTTTCCAATTCTGGCTATTTTCTTCTAGGAGACTCATTAATCTTAGCTATTGGGCTTTGCTCCATAAACCTCCAACCTGGCTTCTGCCCATCCCAAGTGCGCCCAGTTTGAGCATGCCAGTATCTTAGCCTTTTTTTCTTTCCCTTAACCTTCATTCTGTTTCTAGAGTAGGGGAGAAGGTAAGAGGGTTATGACCAATTTTTTTACTGAAGCACAGCAAAAGAAACACAGATTATGTTAACCACAGATGCTACTATAGAAAGGCCTTTTCCTCTTACACAGTACTTGTCATGCATGAGAATCAGAACTGGAATTAATAAAAACAGAAATGAAAATGTGATTAATGATGCTAAAGATAAGTGCTCTTTGCGGGTCTTTCTGTACGTTTGATACAGTGCAAGTCACATTTTAAATCTTCATAACAAGCAAAACTTGTAAGCAAAATTCCACCACTAGTTTAAAAGTGTTTATTATATTATTTAAAATAAACAAACAAGTAAAACAAAGCAAAAAAGTAAAAGGTGACCAAGCTAAGTGCAGCCCAGGGAGGTACTTACAATTAGCACATTTTTTTTCTTTCCTTTTCCCCTTCTCTTCTTCCCTCCTTCCTTCTACAAGCATGTAGTAATATTTGAGGAACAGCTGCTCTCAATGTGCTACGGGCAAAAGTTACAGGGATGACTGTGATGCTGGCCTTACCTTCAAAGATGTGCTATCAGTCAAGAGGTAACAGAACCTCAAGTCACAAAGATGAATGTAGTACAAATGCTAGAATCAGGATATTAAAAAGTACAGAGGAGCATCAAAAAAGGGACAATCATTTTCACTAAGACACTTGGGCAAGTTTCAGAGAGGTGACACTTGAATTGCACTTTGAAGAATGTTTAGTATTTAGGCTCCCAGAGAAAAAGGGGAAGAACATTTCAGGCAGCAGGAAGAGCAGGGGTGGCCCCATGAGGAAATACATGACTGGCTGGGGGAGATCAGGAGTCGGTCGGGTTTGTTCCTTGGGTCACACAACTACCAAACACTCCTCCACTAGGGTGCTGTGAATTGTTCATGGGAATAGACAAGGAGGATATGATGGCAAAGGTTGGTTGAGGTCAGAAAACAAAGACATTCAGATACTACCCCAAGGAATTTGGATTTTATCCTCCAAGCACTAGTAATTCTTCAAAGTGGGAAGTCAAAAGATATGCTCTGCAAAGACAGCTTTAGCAGAATGTGTTGGGCGCTGAAACTATTATGGTCAGTCACCCGGGCCAAAGAAGACGAGGATGAGGCCGAGAGACCCTGAGCAGAGGAGACTGGGAGGCGGAGACAGCGCAGCAGATGTCCCAGTAGACTGCATTTGAACTTACACCTCAACTGTGTTGGGGAATTCATTTTGTAACCTCCATTGCTCATTGCATGCACCTCTGGCAGGGACGGGGAGAGGAGTCAAAGGTGAATGGACAGGTTTAAACTGGGGCAATTGAGTGTCTGGGCACGGCTGGGGGGAGGCAAGTTTGCACAGGAGCGTATGGAGCTGGGACCAGCAGCTGGGAGCCTGAGAACCGGGCATCTTTCCCCTGCTACATGAGGCCCCAGAAGATCTTCATGAGAAACATTAAATTAAATATAGCTTTGATCAGCCCATTGAATAAAAAAAAAAGAAGAAGAAAGAAAGAAAAAGGAAGAATCACAAAAACAGACAAAATAAGAGTAGGAAAACCAAATTAAGAATCTACCTTGATTCAAAGATACGCTGGATTTTTTTAAGTCCACAAGTGTAATAGGACATAATGAAGATTTAAGCTTTAAATATAACCTAATGCCCGTCTAATTAGGATAATAAAATACAAGGAGCTGCTGTGCCATCTGTATGATAACGTAACTCAGCTCCCAGTGCCCCTTTGTTTCTTACCCTCCCGTGCAGAAGGCCTCCCAGTGACCGCAGGGGTGGTTAAAAGACAGGAAGGGGAGTGTGACGCACAAAAGCGGGAAACACAGCGCCGAAGCAGGAACGTCTCCAGCCTGGTGATGAACAGGGAGGGTCAGGGTGCAGCACACGTGGGGAATTATTTTAGCTACTGAGTCTTGCTAGGAAGAGGCTCCTTCCAGCCAAGGTTTTATTTGGGTCTATTTGGTTTTCCCTCTTTCCCCACTTTTTACCTGAGACTGGAAAAAAATAAAAAACAAAAACAAGCAGCTTTAAATAAAAAAAGATGGGTATATTTGGCTATACTATAAAAAATTAAAACTTTTGTAATAAAGCCAAAAGACAAATAAGAGATTTGTGGGGGGAAAAAAATTACAAAGAAGAGGTCACACATTTAGAAAGAAAGAAAGAAAGAAAGAAAGAAAGAAAGAAAAAACAAAATAAAACTATAAAACTCTTGCAAATTAAAAAGAGGTGATTAATGAATAAAAATTTGCAAAGGCTTATTCACAGAATACAAATGGCAAGCCAATATATGAAATCATGGTCACACTCTCCAGTGGTGGGAACGTGCAAACTAATCAGCTATCACTTCACACTTTACTATATGGCGAGGCATTTTTAAGGTTGATAACCCTTATGGCTGGAAGGAGAAAGGATATTTTCAATATATATTTTATAGAAATGAGAATTCTGTACTTTTCTGTCTTCAACTTCCTTTGCTTCTTCAATAATACTGATGGAAATGCCTTCAAGTTATCTGGCATAGTTTGAATCCATTCTTTTTAAAGACTGCTTAATATCCCATGGTGTATGTATAACCTAATTTATTCTACCCTTCACCCATTAGTGGACATTCACTATTATTTGCTACTGAAGTTGACCAAGGCTGCAACAACTTTTTTTTATTTCAAAAGATTTAGAAAGTACAAGTGTTTTTTTGTGACATGGATGAATTGTATAGTGGCGAAGTCAGGGCTTTTAGTGTACCCATCACAGAATAGTGTATAGCGTACCCGATAGGTAATTTTTAATCCTTCACCCTCCTCCCACCATTCCCCCTTCTGAGCCTCCAAAGTCCATTGCATCTCTCTGTGTGACTATATATAACCTTCCTTTAGTTCCCCCTTATAAGTGAGAACATGCGTTACTTGTTTTTCCTTTTCTGAGATACTTCACTTAAGATATTGACCTCTGGTTCCATCCAAGTTGCTGCAAAAGACATTATTTCATTCTTGTAATAACTTTATCATAAATATATATTCTTATTTGTATTGATTTTATTTCTATGAGATAGCTTCTAAAGTCTTCCAAGATTTAGGATTACTGGACAAATCCTAGTATTATATGTATTTTTAGTTTCAACAGGAGTTACCAATTACAGCAGTGGAGGGTAGTGATGAGGAACACAAACTCAAGGGACCAATTCCCTGGGCTTCATCTTGGCTTTGCCACTAACCTTGGGCACGTACCTAGACTCTTCGTGCTTCAGTTTCCTTATCTGTAACATTGGTATACAATAATACTTCCTCTTAGGATTTTCTTACAACAATTAAAGAGTTGATATATGTAACTAATGTATCTGTAGTAATGCACATGTAATGTAGTGGTGCCCCATTCATAGTAAATGTACCTTAACCTTTGCTACCATTATTTCTTGGAGAGTAGACACTGGAGACTATCTTAAGAATTCATTTTGTAACCTTTACTGTGCATTGTATATATCCCTGGCAGTGTGTGGGATGACTTCAGGTGGTGGGTATATGGAGGCATTATTTTAATGTTACTCATTGATGACAATTTATTATAGAGGAAGAGTTGCTGTGTTTTTTCCCATTTACAGCAGTAATAAAAATTTATTTACAAATAAATGTATTTACATAAAAGCATGAATAGCTTTAAATTAAAAAATAATAAATATAATGATATAGGTTATATACAAATATGGCAAAAATGTAAAGTTTGAGAATGATTTGTATTCTGTAATATTATCATACATTACTCCAATTCTCCAAACATTTGTTGTGAAAAATTCCTCTAGGTAATTCTTTTAACTAGTACCTGAACCATATAGTATATCTACTCAGTGGTGGTCTGGTAAACCAGCTCTCCAAAAGCAAGCTGATTCGTAGCGTTTGTGGATTTCCATGAGGTAAATATTCCCACCAGGCCAATTTTATGTTACCAACAATTTAACCAGCTTGCAATATTCCTGAATGTTTAAAAACCAGCTCCTTGCACCCGACAGGAGCAGGCTCCTGAACACCACTGTCCGGCCTAACTGTTAAAGTCAAGGTTTTCAGTAACTGAAGTGGACAAAAACAGGTATGAAAACAGCATTTAGAATTTTGTCTCAGTAAGTTGTATTTCTGTCTCAATGACCTATAATTTTAAAAATGTGCAAGAAAAGGTTAGTCCTGAATAGGAGTCCAAGCGTTTAGAAATGAGTGAGTGTTCTTAAATTAAAGGGCAATGCTCCAAGAAAAAGTAGCCCTGTGGGAGGATTCTCATTTTTCTGTGCTTTGAAACAAAGTCATTGGTTCATAGAACATCCCTCTGTAATAACAGGAACCGCACTGCCTCTTGCCAGCCTGGGTCACATGTCGGGTTGTGTGCCTCCTCCGTTCGTGGGTGCCTGGGCGGTTCTCTGCTCCCAGGACCCCTGGAGCCTTATGCCATTGTATCAAAGCACACTGAGCTACAACACTATCCACACAGCTGGGAGTACCTCTCAACAATGGAACTTCCTCCCTTTTCTATTCCCGGGGATTAGAAGATACACGCACTCAGCGAATGTTTGTGCAGTAAAGGGATGGACACGCAGTTCTTAGAATTAGCAGGATTTAGGAGATTGTCTTGTTTGACTCCATAATATTACAGACAAGAACCCTGAGTTCCTTTGAAGTCAGTGATTTTTTCTCAGAGCTCACCGTCAGAGCAGAACTGAGATGAGAACCCAGGTATCTAATTCTCAATGTCCTTTTTTCCTTTTGTTACAACATATGACTGTCGTCTCCTTATTATCCAAACAAGGCTAGGGATGTTCCCATTCCAGCACCGGTAACAATCTTGTTATGATGTATGCTGTTCATTCCTTTCCCATCCAATAAGCGTGCACTGAGTGCCTACTCTATGCCAGGTGCTATATCCCTTCCTTCTTCTCTCCTTTCTTGCCTTCCTACCTTACCTTTCCCTTCCTTTCTTTCTTCCAGGAGATCAATGTAGCTGAACACCTTGGAGATAACTTCTGGAAAATACAAGGTCAAGACTATTAAATCTATTGAATATTGGCAAAGCTCCTTGACCTTCAGATTAGAAACTCTATTAGTAGTCAGTTGCTGAGAATTCCAGGTGGCTCAGCTCAGCCCACAGCTCCTCTGTTCTCTTGCTGGCATGACAAGCCACAAACAGCAATGTGTCCCAGAGCCTCTCCCTAGGGTCCCCTTGCCTGAGCTCGTGCAGGCTGGTGGTTGGCACCAAGGGCAAAGACAAGGATAGCCTGGCAGGGCCTCCTGGCCCTAAGCCCTACCATTTGAATGGCATCCAGTTTTGGAAGGCCACACACATCACAGTCAGTATATATAGAGTGACAAAGATCCTTTTATTTCTGTGAATAGGGGATGGCGGGAGCTAACACACAAATTATCTGGGTAGGAAAGACTGGCTCTACAGGGCGAGCTTCACAGGCAGGCATGCTTTTCAGCACTTTGGGGAATCAGTGGGCAAGGGTGAATGAGGACAGGAAGGTACTCCCATGGGAATGTGAGCAACACATTAGGGAGTGGCAGTTAATTCACTGTCACTTTGAACAAGAAGGCCCACCAGATGTTACCACGATTCAGATTCTGCAGGAGGTTTTCCTGAACACAAAAATTTGGTTCGTCTCTTCCATTGTGCCACTCAGAGGGCAGGGTTGCCCGTTACCATCCTGGGCATTTGCTGGGCTAGGTCTCTGGGGACTTCTGGCCAAGATTTCTGCAAAATCCTTCTGGGGCACATGCCAATCTGTCACCCTTGGCCATCTCTCACATTCATAGTTCTAGGGGTCCAATGTCCTCCTGGCTTCCCCCAGCAATGTCAGGAGCCCTTGCAGCCAAGGGGACCCACCTCACCCAGCCTGTCCCCAGCCTTCCCCAGCTCTCCTTAGGGCCTTCTCAGAACACTTATTGGGCATCCCCTCTGCTTTTCAAGAAAAAACAGCAGGGAAATAGCAGGGCTTGGCAGGCTTTGGATTTGAAATCTGGATAATCCATCTGAAACCTCAAGGCCTGGGCAGGAGTAGACTAAAAATTAAATTAAATCAGAAGCACAAAAATCTGTCTTCCTGGCTCTGAGACAACCTCACCTCAGACTTTGAATGTTAGAGGAGATAAAATCACAGTCAGAAATCATTCAACCTTTCCTACCTCCCCCTCTATTTCACTGACAGGGAAATTGAGTCCCAGTGACGGGAAATAACTTGCTCATGGTCCCAGAGCAAGAAAACGAAGTGCTCTGTTTTGTCATTTTTTTCCTTAAATAAACATTTTTATATGTTTGGCCTAGTTCTAAGTACTTTTTGGGCATTAACCCATTTCAATCTCAGTTCAAATTTCTGGGGTTATATCACTAATCCCATCATTCACCTTCTCTAGTTCCTAGAAGTGGGAACTGGAGCACAGAGAGGGTTAGTGATTTGCTTGCAGCTCCACAGTTCAGAACTGGCTGTGCTGGGATTTGTATCTAGCCGTGAGGTTATAAATTCAATGCTTCTCGCCACTGCTAGGCTGCCCAGAATACTGTATTTCTTCCTGTACAACTCTGCCATTCAAAGTCAGCCAGGTCCTTGGAATCCGAGATGTAGGCACACTTAATGCGATGAAAACTCCGTGTGTTTCCATCCAAGCACAACAATCTCAATCTATTTGGTAGGAACAAATTAATTCCCCCAATGTTTGATGAAGAAGTGAGAGGAGAACAGTAACAAAGAAATCATAATTCTTTTTTAAAAATGAGAATTACAGTTAAAAAAATAGAATATTAGTTATTAAGTAAAACTTACTTTGCTTATGAAACAACCAAAATACAAGGACCAATAAGGCACAAAATGAGACTCCTTATGCCCTGGGGTCTGTCCTTGTATTTATTCATTCGCTGAATATTTACCAGCACCTTCTATGCATCAGGTGCTGTTCTCAGGTCTGGGAATATAGTAGTGGACATAATAAAGTCTCTGCCTTCATAGAGCTTAGATTTTAATGAAAAGGAAGACAGACAAGCAAATAAAGAAATAAATCTGAATACATAATATATGGAATAACAGCCATAAAGCAAGGAAGAGGGGATCGGGAGTCTTGGGACTAAGGCTGTGATTTTATATAGTAGGTGGATGAACAAAGACCTCCCCCCAAAATATGTGTGTAAACCCTATATCTCCTGGGGGGATGGTGAAGAGTTCCAGGAAGAGGAAAGAACATGTGCAAAGGCCTAGAACAGAAGCAGCTCAAAGAAGGCAGGTGGCCAGTAGTACCCTGGGTCCCGTGGGTGAAGGTCGGGGCAGTAAGAGGGCATGCCAGAGAGGTCCAGGAGAGGTAGATCCAGAAACCTAAGGTAGGAGACGACCAGGTTCACATTTGGAAGAGCGCCCTCTGGCAGCGGTGTTGAGCTCAGACTAGAGTGGGGGCAGGGCTGAGGCTGGGGGGTGGCCCCCTGGGCGACTCCAGGCAGGGTGGCTGGACCAGAGCGCCCATAGCACAGGATAGCCTCACAGGAGCCACCACCTGGGCTCTGCAGCAGATGGGATGGGGTATGAGGGAGCGAATGGGGGAGTCCAGGTGATTGGAATTTCAGGCTGAGCTGATGGCTCCAGCCCAGATTTCAGTTGCCATGACCACGTCCGGAATGGGACACTCTACTTCCCTGAGCTCACCTGATCTAAGAGTAGAAAGACTTACTTTCTTCCTTGGTGCCCCAGTACATAGCCTTTTCTGAAACATACTAAGAAGGAAAGAGGAGAAACAAAAGCTAGAGCACAGAGGCAGAGGACTTTCTGGGACACCAATTTCTGTTGTAACATCTCTAAAGGTTAGTGCCAAGTGACCTGGCTGCCCAGTTCCTTTTGGGTCATAAACTCAGTTCTTTTGTCCATCTACCTTGCTTTGGGTACCAAAACAAGTGCAGAAATACTGCCCTTGAGATAGGTTCAGATTGGAGCCATTGCTAAAAGTTCGGAAAGCCTTTGGGTATGGGACCGAGGCCTGGAGCTAGCTAACATTTAAATGTACCCACTGCTTGGTTCTCTGAAGGAGAAAGAAACTTCTTTTCCCATTCTGAAAGTGTCCTCTCTGGGCCTCTATCTGACTGATTCTTCCTGTAGCTCTCCTGTCCTTTAGAGGCGGGAGGGTCTGTCCCTGCCCTGTCTTTCCAGTCTTCTTTCCTAGTTTGAAACATGTTCAGGGAAACATGTTCAGCACATTAGACAGAACCACGGGCTCTTCTCCTCTGCTCAGGCTGCCGTCGGGGCAGAGTCACAAGGCTGTAGCATGGTCCAGATCAGTTTGGAAGCCTCGTTATGCTAGTCCTGTCTCGCAGATGACGCCCACTGCGTGGCTGGGCTCTCACCATTTTTGCTCACTGTCATACCTTCAATGTCTAGGAGAACAGCACGTGACAGATGCACAGTAACACTGGTTAGAAGAAAGAGACGATGGAGGAAGAGAGGGAGGGGACAGGCGGGCAGGAGGGAGGAAGAGAATAAATTCTCTGGTCTCCTCTGTTTAAATTGTCTTTCCCCTCAGTAGGACATTCCGAGTGTGCTCCCAGCTGAGGGGTGGCTCCAGTGGGATTTGGTGGTAGAGCAGGGGCTGTGCAGGGCCCCAGTCACTAGACTGGCTCACTCCTCCCAGCATCTGCCAGTCTCCCAGGGTTCAGATGTTCCATCCCTGCACCATTTTTTCTATTCTGCCTTGGTATGGGATGACTCCGGCTGCTTGACATGAGGCAAAGTTATTTTGCCTCAATTTTCTTTCTTTTTTTATTTAAAAAAATTATTATTTATTTTTAGTTGACAAAATTTGTATATATTTTTGGTGTACAACATGATTTTTTGATATTTGTGTACATTGTGGAATGGCTAAATCAAGGTTATGAACATGTATGCATTACCTCACATACTTGTCACTTTGTGTGTGTGTGTGTGTGTGTGTGTGTGTGTGGTGTGGGAACACTTAATGCCTCCATTTTCTGTAAAATCTAGTTAGTAATAGGATCTTTCCTTTAAAAATCCATTCTCTGGATTAAATGAGATAATGCATTCAAAATGCTTAGAAACATTCCTGGGCGTAGGATGCATTCAATAAGTATTAGCTGTCATTCTCGCATAATTTGCAGAGCGTGAAGTGTTTGCTGGTATAGGGAGAAAGAGGAGTGAGGAAAATGGAGAGACTGGGGCCTAACGTCATCTCCCAGACACTCCGTTAACTCTCACCACGGGGTGGGAAGCTGGATCCTTGCTACAGAGGAAAGTACTTAGCTCTGTGAGTTAAGTCATTGCCCCTAAAACCACGCAGCATGAGGGGAGTGGGCTGGTCCAGACGCCCTCACGCTGCACCTGCTGCCTCACTTGCCAACTCGTTGACTATCGAGAGCCATCCTCTGGGGATCCTGATCCAGTTCTTTCTGGCATGCTCGCTGGATGTACTTCCAGGATGTCCTGACTGCAGAGCAGGAGTGATACACATGGAGTAGCAGAGAGTCATTTCAGCCCAGAGACACTGGCTGCGGAGTCCCTGGGAAGAGCATGCAGGCTTGCACATGGGTCTGCCTCAGAGCAGGGTCTAGCAGCAGAAAGTGCTTGTGGATGCCCTACCCCAATGGGGCATCCAGAGAGCCACAGCATCTATGAAAATACTCCAGATAGGACTGGGGAGCCTCCCCTAGACTTCTGGGGATAAAAGAGGGGATGCCCTATTTAACATTACACCAAACCAATAATCCAATCAGAGGCGTGGTCACTTAAAAACTGCATGCAGTCAGGCAGACCTGGCTGGACCTTGGCTCAGAAATTCACCACTCATGTGACCCTGCACAAATTAATAAGTTTCTTTGAGCCCTCATTTTCTCCTCTTTATAATTTAGAGGATAGGAGATAATATCACCTATTTGACAGAGTTACTTACAGGGATTAAATGAAACAACTTACGTAAAGTGACAGACACTCAAATACAGTCATGCTCCACACAATGAACATAACAACAGTTCATCGGTCAACAACAGACTGCATACATGATGGTGGTCCCGTAAAATTATAGATCGTATTTTTACTGTATCTTTTCTATGTTTAGATACACAGACACCTGCCGTTGTGCTACAATTACAGTAACATGCTGTAAGGGCGTAGCCAAGGAGCGATAGGCTGAGCCGCACAGCCCCGGTGTGTAGCAGGCTGGGCCATCCGGGCGTGTGTAAGCCCACTCCAGGATGCTCACACAGTGACGAAATCACCTCAGGATACATTTCTCTGAACATACCCCTGCCATTAAGCAACGCATGACTGTGATTACTTTGCTCTCCTTTCTTGTGGGGGCGGGTGTTACTGATGAGGCTCCCATGGCGAGTGGACACGTAGCCAAGACTGTGACTCAAGGACAGAACGTGGGCCTTTAGATCTTGCTGAGGTGTGAGAGAAAGACCCTTCCGGAAAGAGAAACCAGAAACCAGAAAGTCGCGATGGCATATTTCCTTTTATTCCCCACGTGGGTACCAAAAAACTGACATATATTTTAGGCTTGGTGCTGTCCAAGCTGCATTTGGAGGAGTGTCGCAGGAGTCTGATGTGACTCAGCTTGGGCGGGCGCCGCACCAGCCCCTAGTGCACGGGTTACTCTCAAACGCCTGATAATCATATTTAAAACGCAACAGTGAAGGGATAGCGTTTTATCTTGTGTTTTTATCTTTATCTTTTTTTCTTCCTTCCTGGACTCTGGAACACAATGATGATTAAAAAAAAATCCCACTGAAAGTAAATATATTGATACTAAGAAATAGAAAACAAATTAACCGTTTGAGTTGCTGAGAATGGCGGGGGCAGGGGGTGACGAGGAGCGGGGGAAACACGAGGAGCGAGAACGCAGGGAAGGGCGGAGGCACGTTAGCACCTGCAGGAAAGGATTCCCAAAGTGAGGACTGATGCAGAGAAAAAACGAGTCCTTCCAGCTGACGGAAACACCATATTGCAAAGGATTACATGCAGGACAGGATACTATCGTTTCAAGACCAGGAGCATGCTCTCATCCTCTGGACTTGATGAAGCTGACAAGTACAATCAGAGCCTTTGTTGGAGAATTCTCAAGAGGAAAATGTTCAGAAGGTTTTGCAGTATTGTAAGCGAGGCTAGCCTGAGACTCCTAACCCTCTCCTTGCACCAGCACAGACGCGAGGCCTCTGGGTCCTTGTGTGCTCTGACCACAGCAGTCCCACGTGGTGACTGCACAGCCTCCCTCTGGGGCACTGGGATGAACTAACGCACTGGAACTAACCAGAAACTAAAGCGTACAAGGCAAATGTACAAGAGCGCTTAGAAACAAGTATAAGCCTCAGATTCCTCAACTTTAAGATCAATAAGATACTAATACCTCCTTTACCTAATTCACAAGGCTTTTTGTGAATCAACAGGAAAAATACACAATAGATTTTTTTTTATAAAATCAACAGGAATGTACACAATAGCTCTTTATAAAATGTACATGGTTATATACCTGTCAGCAATATGTCATAATTAATAAATAGTGCATACAGCATTCAGTAAACTAAGTACCTTAAATGTGTAAGATCCTAATATTTGCTGCATGGAACAGACCTTTTAGGTCAATTATATGTTAGAATTCTTCTACCACCTTTATAGGTTAAGTGTTCTTATCCTCACTTTACACAGGAGGGAAGTAAAGCTCAGAGATTTTAAACATCCCAGGACTTACGGAGCGGGCCCTTGGGAGATGTGGGGTTTTAGCCTGCGGCGGTTCTTAGCCATCCATCCCCTGGGAAAGGCACGCTATGGAAATGGAGAGAGACAGCCCAGCGTGACTCAAGGTGAATTGCTGTAGGAGAGGGACACAGAACAGTTCTGGGACCAGCTGCCAGAGGGGAGCAGAGAGGAGGGAGATGAACCTTGGGTGCAAGAAAGGTGGCTTTCTTTATGCTCGGCCCATCCCCCAGCGCCACACCTCCCTGCTGCACTGGCTGCTCCCCTGTTGCAGTGAAATGTGTCTTGAAAGTCTGAGAGCCATTTTCCACCTCTGATACTGCCACTCTCTGTTATCAGTCTTTCTAGAGAATGCAACATCAGGAGAGAGGGCTGAATATTTACTATCAATTTCTCCTCTGAAAGCAGGTGGGGAAAGAAAGTTACCATTAATTTGTTCTGACAAGTGTTAAAGAATGTAATGTCCCAAGAGCAAGAGAAAGCAAGATTTGATTACCTTGAAACGAGACAGGGAAGCCGGTGTTGGGGAGTAGGAAGGGTGCTGCTGTTCTTCCACAAGAGTCTCCACGTGGGCTGTGTCCCCACCGCAGCGAGGTCACTGAGCGCTCCTCCTCCCATCTGCGGGAGATGTGTCTGAAGGAACCAGGCTGAGTACCAAAGCCGCGGCCAGCGCTCTTCCCAGGTGCCAGATGATGAGTGAGTAACGGACTGAGAAAACAGGCACTGGGACAAATTGCCGCTGCAGTCCCACAAAAACAGAAGGGGAAATGTGCCGGAAGCAATCAGTGCTTTTGAGAAGCAATGAGACTTCAGGGCACATCTCTCAGCCAATGTCTCGGATGGCTTTGCAGGCATCAGATAATTAGTCCCAACAACTTCATTGTGAATAAAGTATTAATAGACCTCTGTTTACAAAAGGGGGAAGGGGTGGAGCAAAGTGAGGCCTACAGGCCAAGGATGAAAATAGCAATTTGAGAGCTGCTAGGAAAAAAACTCAAGCAAGTAGACATCAATCCCAAGTCTTTAAAAACAAACAAACCAACCTCTTTTGTTAAAGAAACAGACAAAGAAATGCATGAGTCTTGTCCATGCAAGACCCAGGACTTGGTGAGGGGACCGAGTTGGCTTCTGATGCTTCCCTTCTTCAACTCCTCCCCAGCCCCACACCATCTGGGCTCCCTCCAGATGGAACTTTCAATTATTGGAACACCCCATTCGACCCCTCATTTCCACTCCTTCAAACATGTTGGAGCCCTCACCAACCTCCGCAACCTCCGACTTTCCTGACTGACCCCCACCTATCCTTTTGGGCTCTCTTAGATGTTCCCTCAAGAATCTTCCCCCAACCTCTAAATCTGGATGATATGAGCTCTCAGAATGCACGCTGATCTCTCCCTCCACGATCTTTGCCACACCACCTCGTTGTCACTGTCTGTAGGTATCCCACTAAAGTGTGTGGTCAGAGACCCATGTCTGTCTTGCTCAAGTTTGTCTTTAGGACTTAGAACACTGCCCGGCACAAACTAGGGT
The DNA here is from genome assembly GCA_963574885.1 of Lepilemur ruficaudatus. NCBI lineage: Eukaryota > Metazoa > Chordata > Mammalia > Primates > Lepilemuridae > Lepilemur > Lepilemur ruficaudatus. The sequence continues at coordinate 62,509 of CAUYRT010070027.1, forward strand.
CTCAATAAATATGTATCAAGTGACAGGCTGGAGACACTCCTTGCCTTAAGGAAGTTTTTAATCTAGTGGGTAAGATACATACACACAGTCCAAGGGAATGAGAATACATGAGTACAAGCTACAAACAGCACTAGCAAGCCTTAACGTTCTAAATGAGAACACTGCAGTTAGCATATACCATTGCTCCAGATTGGACTCCCACCCCAATAGATTCTTTTGTGCTGGAGAGCTTCCCCGGGCTTCGGGGCAGGTGAGATGTCTAAATGGAAGCACCCTTTTAAATTCCATCTCAGAGACTTGCCTGTCAATCTTTGGACAGACAGAGGAGACCTTCAAGATATATCTCCTGTGTTGTCTATCTTAAAGCCAGAAGTATGATTCTGCACCTTGAGCAGATAAATAGTTATTTGTTTCCCTAGAGAAGCTGTTTAGTGTAACAAAAAGGACTTTGTAGGCGGTGGAATGTGATGTGTTGGAAAGAGCATAAGTTTTGGAATTAAAATGACCTTGGCTCCAAGCCCAGCTTTGCAATTTACTCACAGTGTGATTTGGACCAAGTTACTGTCTCTCCAAGCCTTACTGTTAGCATTGCTCCAGAGTTGTACAGATTAACATTATATTACAGACTTGAACCTCAGTAATTTTTATTGATGGTATATAAAAAAGTTACCATTTCCTGCCTCTGACACTTTCTAGCTATGTGCTCCTGAGCAAGTTTTCTAATCACTGTGAGCCTCAGTTTTCTCATCTATAAAATGGGGACCATCAAATTCTTCTTGCATACCTAATGTAAAGATTAAAGGTGGTAACCATATAATGTTCTTAATTTAGTCCCTGCATTGTAACAGTCACTCAACAAACATATGCCCTTGTGATTTATGTTTTGCATTAAACAGAAATAAAATTTTGTCAAAAATTACTTTATCCCGATCCATGGTAGAATGCGACTGCCTTCTGCCTTTTACATTTTATCTTCTTCTCTAGTCCATCCAATAGCTATAGCTCCTTTTGTATGATCCCTCACCTCTCCACCCACTGATATGATAATAATGGCCCTGACATTTCCCTTGATTATATTTTCTCCCATCTCTCTTTCCTACGCTGGTCAAGGATTTCCAGCGAACTCTTTAGGCCAGCGTGGAGAGTCTTGGATATTCAGACCATATTTAAGGGAATTTCTTACATCCTACTGACTTTGCCATCTTGAAATTAATTTAGAAATACAATCACTGAACAGTTGAATAACACACTTCTCACCCCACTCAACTAATAGAATAATGTCACAATTTAGAGGCTCTTATAAATAACTGAAAGGGGCATTTCCCAAAGCATTCAGATTCTGTTCCTAACTGCGAGAGGATATTACGTTGTTAACATAAAATTGGCCTATTCAGCTTTCTGAGTCTCCTTTATGGAGGAGAAAACTGATTTCCTTTTCATATCTAAATATATTAAAGTTCACAATTAATTTAGATAACGCTGTATGAGCTGATAGTAAAATGTCTATCAATTAAATAATGAATGCTAGGGAGCCACAGTCATCAGAGATATCAGAATACACCTTTATTATAATGATGTAAAATCAGTGTGTTTTCATATGATTTAATTATAGATTGACAGGAAAAAGTACAAAACCATAGATTAACCATTTTTAGGTAATGCATGTATTAGAAACTATGTTTCCAAAACTATGATTAGTATTGAGCAAATTAAATTTACCATCTTATAAGACATAATTTATATATTTCAAATATAATAACTTGGCATGAATAGAGATAGAAGACTTCTGAGTATGATAGAGGTAGATAGCCTCTCCTATAACACGAAATGAAATGCAACTGCTACATAATGTCTGCATTTCTCTAAAGGCAGGTGTTGCCCACCATACTGTTTAGTTTTTATAGTAAAAAATGTTAGCCCCAATGACTTACATGTAGTGCAAAATACAGCACCAATTATAATAGTATCGTACTTTTGCACAATTCAAGGGGGCACTCTTCGATGTGTGCTTCAGGACAGCTGGTGGCCCTGGAACCAATGCCTCTTCACAGAGACTGTGGGAGCTACAGGCTCAGATTTGAGTCTGAGACCCAACAAAGACCTACGGGTTCCTGAGTTTCGAAAGCCTCTTTATGTCTATGGTACAATTCTTTGGGAAGAAGGACATCTCTGAGCTCTGAAAGCTCCATGTACCTGGCACTTTCAATAATACCACCAAATGTGGGAGCCACTGAGTTGATCAAATCCCAAACTGGAAATTCCCTGGAAGGGTGGGAAAAAAATGACTGGGCTCTAATATTCTGCAGAGAGCAGCTGTATGTGACTCTCAACGGAGAAGAGGGACTCTCCTCAAAGAAGCTTGGAGACTCTGAAAGGTGATTCCCTTCAGAGGAACATAGAACAGCTGGCCGGGGAATCCGTGACCACCTCGCTCGCTGCTGTGCTGACATTCTGTCTCCCAGAATTCTGTCTGCCAGCCCAGATTTTCACATTGATATGGACTGAATTTTCTTTACTACTTTTTTCTTCTACTTATTATTTAAAAAAAAAAAAAAAAGAACGATGAGCACTGTGCATTTCACTTAAAGCCACCTGCTACCCTTCAGGCAACGGCAAAACCAACATTAATAGGCTAGACAAAGTAGCACATGGGGGCTGGATTCCTTGTCAGAAGCGGATGGTACCATTAATGTGCACTAAGAGCAGGAAAGCATCTCTCTAAATAGGGAAGCATTGTTGGCAAGATTATCTTTTTGTGAGAGCAAGAAGAATATCCTATCATTTACCAAAGAACAGAGTATTGTACAAGGGTTTGGGCCAACCTCAGAGCCCCTGCAGGAAAGTTCTTCGTGATAATGAAAGGAATGAATAAAAGGAAAATACCTCCAAGAGGTGTGATTTTATACATTTATTGTCGTAGCTAGGTAACTATGAGGTATAACTTCAAAATACAAGAAAGGGTAAATCAAAGATGACACTGGGAAGTTCCTGCATGCAGACATTTGAATCTAATTCCCACATCTTAGTCCACTGTCCTTTCCATGGAGAGATGCTGAGAATGACAGCAAAGCCACCAAGAACAGATTACTTGTTACTTTGCTAATTTTTGTGTTTAATTTCAAGTTGTATTTTGGTGTTTTGGGTTGGATTGATTGATAGATTGTAAGAAAGCATGAGACTGAGAGACTCAGACTGTGGAATACACGGCACACGCCAATATCTCCAGTGTTTTCTCCATGTGGCCTCACTATAAGTTTTAGATACGTGGGAAATTATGCCACTAGGGAACTTAAAAATATTACACAGCTGGGGAAAGGAAAAGAATCTCTTTGCTCATCTGGAAAATGAGAGAGCTAGACAAACGATCCCTGTGGTCTCCTCCAGGTCTTAAATTCTATATTTCCTGAATTCCTGGAGACCTATTAGGGAGTGTTTTAGGAGAGAAATGCTAAGCACCAATGACATATTTTTGGCTTCCATTTAAAACAGATATCAGATACCTGTTTATTCTTTCAGATGTGTGCATTCCCATAGAGAGTTCTTGTTCAATTCAACATGGAGTCTCACTGGCTAACAGATTGAAAACACTGTAAACAGCTGGTTTTAGTGGTTTGCATTTGAACACTGCAGGGGCTCCAAGAGTCTCAGACAGCCAGGAAAAAGAAAGAGAAAATTTCCCTCCAATTAAATGATTCCTGTTTAGTAGCCTGCTCTGCTTGCCACCGGAGGGATCCACTCCAAGTCCAGAATTACAGGTATGAGATAGTAAAAAGGACACCTTGAGTCCACCTGATACAGTCTCCACTGTGCTACCAAGTTTAAAAAAGAAGCATACAGGGCCCAGAGAGATTCCCAGAAGCTTTAGCCTGAGGAAATGGTTGACTAAAATCAAGTCTGCTATGTCCTAGTTAAGGTCCGTGAATAGGATTCTGTATCACCCCTTACAGTAGATGCACCGGATTGGCATTTGCCCTGAGGCTAATGAGGAAGGAGACCCTGATCTGACACCTTAGAAAGATCAGACTTTGCAGCCATGAATGCCTGGATTCATCATCTACATAATGTGTGACTTTAAATGAATTGTATACACTCTGTGTGCCTAAATTCCCTAATCTATAGAACAAGGGGATGATAATGCCTAACTCAAAACATTTTTATAGAGATTAAAGAGGATGACATGCATAAAATTACGTGGTATCCCAGAGCCTAACACAGAGTAAACATTCAACAATAGTCCTCTCTTGCCATTTTCAAAGTGTTGAGCTAAAGCACATACACAGAGCACTCCCTTTAGTTCCCACAGCCTGGACCTTTGCCTGATAGATGCTGCCTGAATCTAAACTGAAAGCCTGAAGGTAGATGGGCCTTAAACATACCAACGATCAACAATTTTAGTAGGATTAAATGGTAGGCAAAGGATATCATCATAGCTATCAATAATGATGATACCAATTAGCTTCTACTTAATGAGCTCTTACTGTCTGTGTGGCGCTATGCTAAATTCTTTACATGCAGTTTTGTTGAACACATACAATGCTATGAAATAGCTAGAGCTGTTACTTCCATTTTACCAAAGAAGAAACTGAAGCTTAGAAACCGATTGGTAGAACTGATACCCTTATATATATTGCCAGTCTATGGTAACGCTTCAGAAACTACTACAAATATAAAATTGCCACAGAATTATACCTGCATGGAATATGCACTGATATTCTGCAATGAATCCCAAATGACTTTCTCATTCATTTGTTGGTGCACTGACTCATCATACAAAATTAGGTGAGCACTCACTCTGCACCTGGAAATATGCTCAATGCGAGAGTTATCAAGATGGCAGCATACACTCCTTGCTCCTACATTGCTCAAGGTTTAACATGCAAACCAAGTGAAATAATGCAACATGTTTGGGATGGACACCTCCCCTCTGCCAATCTGTCCACACAACCATAGGCATTCACCTAGGTACAAGCTCCCTGAGCACAGACACAATTCCTGAGGGGAAGGACAGTGTTTCATATATCGTTACATCCTGCATACGACAGTACTCAATTCATAGCTTAGCCCCTTCGTAGAGGCATACGTTTCTTAGCTCTTATACTGCTTTCTGTGATAGTTAGAATTAGTAATAAATTGCAAGTTGAAGTTGTCTTTATTTAAGCAGTTGTGGGATATTTAGACTGGAAAAAAAAGAGCGAAAGATAAATGCAATTTGCTTGTAGAACAAAAAGAAAAATTCTAATGGCCCAGAATATCATGCAAATTGTAGTTATTTATTATCAGACAGTGTTATACAGGGTTATTGACTAAACAAAATATGCTGCAATGAGACCCACAAAGCATTACATTATGAGACATACATCAAGGTGTAAATTTTTTCTTATACAGAACACTACTTTGAAACAGTATTCCCTGTCAGGGAGTTATATTTGTATTTCTGAGCCAGCCTGTCCCCTGTGGTCACATGAAAGACATGGTGCTTTCCTTTCAGGCTGGCCTGGCAATGCTCTGGTGCAAAGTGTGAGTCACAAGAAGGGGAGGTGAGGGCAGGAGGAGGTGGCTTAGGGGGGTGGCAAATGAGAGAGCTCTGAACACGCACCATCATGTGCTGAGAACACATCTTTCTCATTTTACCAGACTCACCAATATATATCAATTTGTTCCCTTCCTTAACTTCACTGCGTTTCTTGTTAAGGAACATCTCTTTGAGAAGAGAGCCTCTGACAAAACATCTGAGCACAAAGAAATGATCAGGACCCAGAGACGCCAGGTCTCTGTGAAATGGTGAGTCAACGGGGGGCCGAAGAAATGTTATTGCTTCCGCTCCTTGTTGGAAAATTAAGGGCCTTCCTTTAAATCAAAATTTCCCTTTGCTCTTAATAAGATGACAGTCTAGAACACTCGGCCTGCTGCTGAGAGAGTGACTTCTTGCTGGGTTTAGATTACTCAAGAGCTCTGCATTTAATCTCAGAAGGCTGCCAGCGGTTTCAAGGAGAGTTGGCAGAGCGAGAGATGGTGGAAGCCTACTGGAAATAGGTGTTCCATGCTCAGAAATCAAAGCTTGTGGGCGTGCACAACCATCCTATTTCTTTTATTCTAGCTGGAGTCAAAGGACAGACACAAACCAACACCTTCCCTCAGGCACCTGTGTGAACAAGAGGAATAGGGAGGAGTTGAGAGGGGAGATAAAGCCCTAAGAGCAATGTGGAAGAGTACCAGGCCTCGGGGCTCTAAAAGGGACATACGCGAAGTGCGTACACCCAAGAGTCATCCTGGGCTGGAGGCTGGAAATCGGCTCCCACAGCCCCCGCCAAACCCTGCTCCCAAGTCCACGGCATCCTGAGGAGATAAGAACTGACCCCACACCCCTCGACAAGTCATCTCTGTCTCATTAAGCCTCTCCAAGAAAGGTCAAGATTGTAATAATGTGAGTCTGTTATGTTCTTCCTCTTGAAGAATCGAAGTTCAGTATAAATAATCTTTTTTTTTTTTTTTTTTTTGCAGGAAGAAAAGTATTAATACATATTTCACTGTTCAATATCTGTAATCCCCACAGCCAAAGTCCTAACTGGTGGTTTGTAAAGGGTCCAATTGTGTCGCCTCCACAAAAAAAAAAAGGTACGTTGAAATTCTAACCCCCAGTACCTCACTCAGACTATGAGCTTATTTGTTTACAAGGTCTTGGCAGATGTAATTGGTTAGGATGAGGTCATACTGGAATAGCGTGAGCCCTTACTGTGCTCTTGTAAGGAGAGGAGCACAGACATAGAGTCACATGAGAAAGAAGGCCACCTGAGAATGGAGGCAGATATTGAAGTGCTGCACCTGTAAGCCAAGGAACTCCAAGGATTTTTAGTAGAACACTGGAAGCTGGAAGAGGCAAGGAAGGATGCTTTCCTATAGGTAAGTGGCAGCATGGCCCTGCCAGCTCCTTGGTTGAACGTCTAGCCTCCAGAACAATAAAACAATACAACTATGTTGTGTTCAGCCACCCGGTTGTGATACTTTGCTATGGCAGCCCTAGGAAACTAACCGGCCCATAAACGCTAGGTGTGGGGAGGCGCATGTCTAGGGTGACTGGACCCCTGCTCCCAGGAGCAGAGATTCCAGCTGTCTAGGACCCCCCACATTGCCATTCCATCTTGAGTCATAAAGCTTTTAAAAAGAATGAATTAGGCAAGTTTAACTCCAACTTTCAGTTTTCCCTTGGAATCTCCACTTCAAATACTGCAAACGACAAAGAGGAAAACCACTTTTCAGCTAGAAAGTTTGAGACCTTTTCTGCAGGAACCCTGGGTATTGTTTATATCCATTTGCCTCAAGACGAGACACTTAGATTTTGTCTTTCAAATTTATGTCTGCTATACTTAGGGTTAAAGTGGCAGCTATGATTTTAAGATGCCTCAAGAACATTTCTGGGTCAGGCCACAATTAGCAATTAAATTGATTTACTGAGGAGCACCCTTCAACTTCCTGGTGAGTTTGCTGGCAGAATCCACACTCCATCCTGGCTGGGGAAGTGGGAAGCTGGATACACATCAGGCACATTGGATCCATGGCCAACACCCCACCCAGATTGTGTCAACTGGGAAATTCTTCTTTTTCCCCTCAAAAAAATATGTACTTCCTGCATAGCCTGGATCATTTTTAACGGAAATTTCCTAACTTTGGGTTTTATAGACCAGTAAAATTTAAGAGAAACATAAGGGACAAGAATTGGGTGGCAATTTTTTTTATTTTGCCAGGTAAAAATGTCTGTTTTCTCTCATCATGTAAAAATAGGTGGTACATTTTTACTCCCCCAAGATAGAGAGGGTTGTAATCTCAGCTTGAAGGACAGTTGTTGACACAGTGACTTCCCAATGGCTTTGCTCTCCTAATTTTTCTCATTCCTCCACAGGCTTGGGGCTTCATCATGGGGCAACATCAGTTCATGGACCAGCATTTCGAAACCACTGACCTAGAGAATGTTATCACTGTCCATCTTGCTTTGCCTCTACAAATACGGATATGAGCTCTAGCCCCAACCAGGAGAATGACAAGTTGAGATTAATACACCATGGTTAAAAATATTAACCTCTCTCTGCTGGACACTAAGGTGTTGGCAGCTGCAGGTCGTTATTCACCACTGTTTGCCTAGCACCCAGCTAAGTGCCCAGCACACGGTGTGCAGTAAATATTTGTTAATGAAAGGAAAGAGGGCATCGTATGAGCAATTGTTGAAGCCGTTATCATCTCCTTCCTTGACACCCATGTCAGTAAACCGCCCAACTATTATTTCTTTTAATCCCTCTCATATATTTTCTTCTGTCTCCTCCTGCTGCTCATGAATGAATAAATGTAATTCACGAGATGTTTAGGTTTTCCACATGCCCACTGAAGGATGACCAAATAGAAAACAGAAAGAAGAGAAGTGGTTAGAGAATGAACAGTGGCCAAAGATTAACCCCAAGATTCAGTATAAGGAATGACTCCCCAGAAATCAGAAACCATTTTTGGAATAAACAAATTACAGTGGGCCAAGAAAAATATGTCTTTCTGTTGTAGGAAATATTTTATGAGTATAAATTATTATACTAAAAATCTCACCCAGATATGTCAATATGATTAGGAGCATACATACTTATTAATAAAATGTAGGTGGCTCCTTAGGCAACCTGAAGTAGAACAATGAAAACCAAATTCCGACCTTGGCAACTCTAACATGCTATACAAATAGATAATAAAAAAACAGTAGAATAAGCCAAAAACTAAACAGTGGTGGGGTTCGCTGGGCTTCCAGCCTCAGCTGCGCTCTCAGGGCTTGCGCTCTGCCACTGTTCTCAGGAGCTCCCTCCCGTGTCCTCTGGGAACCCTGCCCTTCCTGACAGCAAAGGCACAGGCAGCTCCTCCGTTTGCCCTTCTTCCTGCTCCCTTACTCTGGGCTCTGCAGGCTCCTTCAGGATCTTGGTTCTTTCCCACTTGCAAATCTTCAATCTCCTCCACTCTACTTCTCCCTGTAAACATGTTCATGTCTAAATTTTTCTTCATTCACAAACCAAAAGCCCAGAGGCTCTCTTTTTCCCTCATTTTTTACCTCAGTCTTCTTAAACAGTATTAATGCCTTTACCCCACGTGGATCCGCCCCGCAATCCCTGGCACACTGACATTTGGAAATACTCCACGTCCATGGTGATGCCCTAATTATCAAAGCCAAGAACTTTTCTTGTTCCCCATTTTTCTCTGTCTCTCTAGAGTGTCTGAAACCATTGATCATCCCTTCCTCTTGCAATGCTTTTCTGCCAGGACACCAAGGCCCTTAGACCACCCAGTTTACTTTCATGACCTCTCTAACTGGTCTCTCTCTATCTCCCACTCCTCCACCCCAGGAATTTTAGCTCTTACCCAAGACCTTTGAATGACCTCACCCATTTCCAAGGTTTCACTTTTTTCCTCTGTGCTGAAGACTTCCAAATCTCTCTCAAGTTTCAGACATAGTTCCAGTTGTTTATAGATGGATACATAGAGATACAGATGTCCTGTAGATATGTCAAATTCATCCACTCCTTTACTTTAGCCACAAACGAATTCTACTTCCTTGCAACCTCATTTTGTTTGTTGCAACACCCTCCAGAGCCCCCCCTCCCCCTCCAGGCCCAGCCACTCAGAACTGGAGACTTGCTCATCCTGACTCCTTTCTGTCCTTGACTCACGCCTCACCCCCAACCACGGGTCCCACCCAGCTGTCTCCCTTTAAACCCACTTCCAACCACCCAACTCAGCCTGCACAGGTGCAGTCAAACTGCTTCCCTGTTCAAAAATCCTTGTTTTCCTAATAATTTTATTTTTCGGGAAGAAAGAAAACGTACTGATTGATCAACATGAGGAGTTGACAGTCGAACATTTTATAGCAAATAAAACATAAGCTAGTCTCTCAGATGTAAAAAAACACAACTATTTTATGCTGTCATTAATTTTTGTGTTAGTTTAGGCATTTGGATCACTTCTAGATGAAGTTATATAACATGCAGGGAAGATCCTGCAGCACAAATGTTGCTGTCCAGTCATCTGAGCTTGGACAATGACCTGTCTTCTGTTTCCCTGAAATCATTCACCTTCAGGTTACCGGGGAGCCAACTGGATGATTGCTTGTTATATATATTCCTTTTAGATCCAGTATACATACATTTGAGAACCTGCTATGGTCAAGATCTGTTATATAATTACTTTATATGATCCTATCAAGAACCGCATAAGGTAGGTACTATTGCCCCCACTGTATAGGTGAGGAAAGTGAGACTAAGAGAGATGCAGTGACTAACTGTCTAAGGTCACTTAGCTAGTACATGGTAGAGATGGGATTTGAGCATGTATCCTAACTCCAGGTTAAAGGTTATTTCTGGAATTCCACGGTAGCCCTTTTAAATTCTGTGGTTCCGTGAGTGTGATTCCATTAGTCCCGGAATTCTGGAAGTAAGCCTGGGTTAGCTGGGCCTTAATATCCATTATCCCACAGTGGTGAGTATCCAGCCTCCACAATGACTAGCTCTGTTAAGCCTGCTTGAATGTCGGGCTTGGGATCTCTTAGCATGGGAAGCACCCACATGCCATGACTAAAGAGATTGAAACCATGAATATCAATTTCTGTTTTCAGGTTCCTATGCAAACCAACACAAAGATGGAAGGAAATGAAGGAAATGCGCAGTGACTAGAGTTTTTTTTGTTGTTGTTGTTGTTGTCATTACTGTTTTATCTTGCTTTCCTTTAAAAAACAGAAGTGCTTTATAAAGTCATTCCTTTAGAGATACACAAGGATGAACAGCAGCATAGATAAAACTCTAAATACAGGGAACCAGTAGCTATTTGACTCACCTTTCTCATTGTCAGCTCAGACTCATTCCCCTCTCATTATGTTCCCATGAGAGAATCTCTGCTTATCGTTGTTGGAAATGCCCATGTTGTGAGTGTGTCTGTGTGTGTGTGTGTGCACGGTGTGGGGGGGTGCAAGATGAGGGGCTTGAGACAGTTGCAGATATGTGAGTTTCATTCTTGGGATATTAGGAAACCCAATTTTAGCTGAAGATCCAAGTTATATTCTCAAACTTAACACCCGTAGCAATAAACCTAATCTTTTTATTTATTTAATTTAAAAAAAATCTGTCATCTACTTGACTGATTCAAAATGTGGTGGTGAAGAACAAAAGGGTATAATGTCCCCAACTCAACTCTCAGAGAAATTCCATGAAGTCTCGATTGTCTTCATTTTACGGATAAGAAAACTGAGGCTTACAGCCCTTAAGTAACTTGTCCACTTTCGTTTGATTAGTGAACAGCAGAACAGGAATGAAAACCCAACTGTGTTCAACTTCAAGGCCAGTGTGTTCAACCACTGAATTATAGTGCTGGTGCTTAAACCTGAAGAGTTCCAGGTCTCTACACTGGTAGCCCAGGGTCAACTGGCAGAACTGAGCGAGAACCTCAGCTCTTTCACCCCTGGGCTTTCAGTCATCTGACAGCGAATGAGTAAACAGTAGTCTCCCCACTTTAAGTGCATTCACACAGAGAATTTTACATGTCACCCATCTTCCCATCTCATGAGAATTCATCGTGTTGTGGTTAAATGATCTTCAGTGCTCTGATCCTCTCAAAAAGGGGCATTTCTTTTTCAGGTCTTAATTCATGCTACAAAATGCCTGGTGCTGCTCTCTGAAAGCACAGAGGCATGGCCCGGGCTCAGTGCTGTGAGCCCTCCCAAGCAACCGTGGGCAGCATAGCGCAAATGGACCTACAATCCAACATTAATTTCCTGTCTTCTAGTCTGAGGGCTCCTGAGAAGCAGGTGTCTGGCTAAGGACAGAAGGCAGAATCAGGCTCTGGTCTCAGCAAATTCACTACTTTGTTCCTTCCTGTCAGAGTTCTTCCCTCCAGATGCGGTTGCCCAGTTCTAAGGACACTTCCCGGAGCAGTTTCCAGAAGTCCCCTCCTTCTTTCCACCTCTACCCTGCTCCTGGCTGCAGCCCGTATCTCTGCCAGCCTGGCCATGCCACTTTAGAGAATCTCAACGTGTGATTGAAAGATGTCCTCTCACAGCAGGCAGAGAAATGAAAATGTTCCCTATTTCAATTATTTCCCTTTCTCAGGCAAAGAAATGAATAACAACTCTGCTCATTAAGAAAGAAATCCAAATTTTTAAAAAATTTCATTTTCTTCCAAAACTTGGTAGAAAAGCTGATAGTATTTGTGTGCATACTGGCACACAAGGAGTTAACTGCTTCTATGGGAGGAAACAGTTGTAGGGGCATTGCCCATGCCTCTCTTCTCTAACCACTACCCTCCCCCAATCCAGACCAAAATATTATAAAAGAGCAGCAATAACAGGGTGAGACCAGAATAAGAAGTGGGTTCTAATAGGGAAGAAATACTTATTGAACCTGAATAGTCGAATTGTGGATAGGTATTGGGAGTGCAGAGTGAAGACTGGATAAGGTCTCTGCTCTCTGTGAGTTTTTACTCATCAGGCAAAATAGTTGTACCTTCCTAGATTTGCAAATGAAACCACTCCACATTTCATTGTATCTTTCCACTTACTTAAGCCTTGCACATAAGTTCAGACTTTTTAACAGTCTGTCCTTTTCCCTCCTTAGAAATTACATGTTCAGAATTTTGCATGATCTTAGAAGTATCCATGGCAGTTTAAGAATATAAACATCACTGGCTATTGCAGGAGAAAGGTATTAAGCAGGAACTGGTCTGAATTATTCTCCACCTGTGGCAAAGGAGAAAGTGGTCTGAATGAACTGACAGATCTTCTGTCACCTCAGCTAAAATTTCAATTACTAGATAGCTTTTGAGGAATACTTCATTAGGGAAGTCTACTCTGCCCTTCCCCCCTTTAAATTTCAAGATGAAATTAAATCCCCTAACTTTTTTGCATATCTCTAGAGCAACACTTAAAATTTGCTCTGTTGACCCACAATTGCTTAAATAAGGTTGGCCATGCAAATGAAATACGGCTTTGTTGGCGTGCATTGGTACCCCGGTTGCATAAAAACAGTGAGGCCTCTTAATCTTTTGTGATTCACTATGTCTCCCAGGGATATGGTGCTAAGAGTGGCAAATATTTCAAGAAAGTGAGGGCTCCTTATGACTTTGGGTCACTTGGTAATCAGATTGGTACCTCGTGAGAAAGCAGGAGATTTTATCAACAGCATTGAGTGATCAGGCTCTCAGCAACTTAACTCACTGTCCTAACCATCTTGAGCAATGTTCTCATCCCTTAGGGAAGATTACCCCAGTCTGGTATCTCAAGAGTTCCTACAGAGAGAGGCACTAGGGCAATAGTCTGAACAAGGAAACCCCCACTTGTGGGCTGATCTATCCTGCAGACTGTCCCTCACTGGGAATCAATCACACCTCATCCTAGAGACACTTTGGAAGCCTGGAATAGGGGAAGGCCTGCTTGGAAAGACAAACTATGGGTGCATCTCACGTGGCCATCATCATGGTCAGCATCCCAACTCATTGTAGGACCAGAGGGCCCCACCCTCTAGCACAGATCAAGAAAGAGTGTAGACTCCCAGGCCACAGGGTGACTCCACTCAGATAAATCTTAAAATAGAAGTTGGGAGAATAGACCCCAAGTCTATGAGCTTCATTTTGCTGGAGGCAAGGGTCTGGGATTGTGCTATTGCCCCATGCCTTAGGAAATCTGTTTTCTGACCTGCACTCAGCGCCCCATAACTGTGGGCCTCAGGAGAAACCACTGGCTTCCAGAGCTTCTTTGACTCTCCCTAAAGTGAGGAGCTAGGCCTGACACTCCCAGATTCCGCCCCTCTCTAGCATCCAAAAGTCAAACCCAAAGAACCTCCTTGCTTCTTCATTTCCTGCCAGCAGCAATCAGCCAAGTTTTTTTTTTTTTTACCAAAACAGAGAATCACTGGCAATATTAACAGGAGAGGTCAATATACTGAGCTGTGTGGCCTTTTCTCGTTCTGAGAATATTTCATGTCTTTATGTTCTTACACTGAGAAAAACCTGGTCTGTGCCAATCTACATCAAATGGCGAAGGGAGGCAAGAGGGAGGAGGAACCCAGCCCAACCTGGGATGCGGCTCTTCCAAATGGCAAACTCATTATGACCTCGCTGCTGACAGTCTTGGGGACAACCTGTCTCGTCAGAGGCCCTTCCGGCTGTTTCAAGCTCTCACACACAGCTCTGTGTCACCAGAATCACCGCAGGTCTTGGCAACAGACACTGAAAATGTCAGATAGTGAAAGAGGGTGTTTGGGAGCTGTCAGTGAGGGCTGGGGGGAGCATTGCAATGTTTGCAGTACAAACAAAACAACAAACAACCAAGGAGGAAAACAACCTTCGTTCCCAGTGAGATTGCCGATAGGTGAGAAGGGGGAGGGGGGGACGGAAGGAGAAGAGCAGCGCCGCCCCAAGTGGGAAGGGAGTGGCCCTTTCACTCAACGGAAGCTGGAATGCTGGACATTCGGCCTCGTTCATTCGACTAGCATTTTAATTACTCCCAACTCTGTGGTGCTGAGCACAGAAGACATAAATGTGAATGAGGAAAGGTAGCACATTGCAGGGTAGCAGCCATCGGCTTGAGAACAGAACACACCAAGATTTAAATTGTGGCTTTAGCACTCACCAGTCATGATTTGAGCAATGAAAAAATTCTCAGAGCCTCAATCTCATCATATATAAAATAAGGATAATAATATGGTCTCATAAAATAGTTTAGAAATGTAAATGAGATATTGCAAGTAAAATGCCTGCCATACAGCAGACACGCCCCAAATAAAAAATAGTAGACATGGTTCTTGCTCTAGGAGAGCTTGGAGTCTGTCTGGAGTTGGGTGGGTGCATAACTACATGCAACAATTACAATTCAATATGCTGTTAGATACATAAACAAATTAAATTGCAACACAAGGAGTGGGGTAATCAATTCTCCATGGAGTAATGAGAAGCCTCAGGAGGAAGGGAAATAAGGAGAGATTTGCAGATGAGCATCCAGGAAATGGAAGAGCATATTTGAAATTAAAGGGGCAAGGTAAGCACGGCGTGTTTGTCCAGGTGGGAAGATGTCCATGGCTGACCTTAGAGTAAGTAGGGTGGAGTGACACGCAGGGAGCTAGACACAGCCGAAGGCATGAAGGATCACCCTTGGCAACTAAAGTTATCTGGACCTTCCCTGCAGCAGGTAATGACAGACCACGGAAGTCTTTTCAACCCTGGAGTGACCTCAGAAATACCACTTAGCTGGTAGTTTGGAGGATAAATTTGAACGAGGGCTGAACTGGAGGAAGAGCCTGGGCCATGCAGATATGTTTTGGTTGCTGTAATCTATTATAATGCTTCATTTGGAATAGCATCAGCATTAAGAAAGGGGCAATGGAGAGAAGGGTCCTATCAAAGCTATAGTCGTTAGCTGCTAAAGGAAGCCAGGTAGGAGACAGAGTGCTTAAATCTGATCTATTTCTGATAATACTCGTCATTAACATAGTTTTGTTTACCTAATTATTTTTAAACTATTTATAAACTTTAAAAAATTTCTCTCTAGTTGGCTAATGATTTAACTCCTTAAAGAAGATTTATGAGATTTTCCCATTTTCTAAAATCTCTCTTAATTAATTTAGGCACATCGACATGTTGAGCTCTCGCCCTCTGCAAGGCCCTGTGCATCCTGTAAGCTTGCAGTGCAAAGATGTGCTCAGTAAACCATCTGCTCCCACCTGATAGGAGTTGGCCATCCCAATGGAAAGATGTAAACACATACCAAGTGCACAGAGCAGTTCAAAAGATAATTGGCAACTCAAAATAATTGTACAAATGGTGCAAAAATAGAAGGAAAGAGAAAGGACTGCCAGACAGGTTTTCTGAACTCGAGAGAGAAGCCAAGATGCAAGAGGCAGGTAAGTTCAGAGACTCTGAGAGAACTGGCCTCCTCCTGCCTACTCAGCGCAGGGTCTCTAAATTTGTTTCCCCGAACGCACTTGAAAAAGCATCACATCTGAAAAAGTACTTATGACCAGATGTCATATTCAAGACAGCCTGAGCTTTTGTTCGATTTTTCACTGATTAATCCCTGAATATTAGATATTTGGTTCACAAACTGATCAGACCTTGTGGGCAGCGTCCTTGGAGGCCCCGTTGCTCATTTATTCTTGGTATGACTCACTTGCCTGTCAATAAAATCAGAGACTGACCATGTACGCTTTCACTAGCCGCCAGGATGTGGAGGAAATAAATGCATTTATAAATGAAATGGATCTGAAGTATTCTAAACTCCATGGGGAAAAAGAAGCAATTTTAATTTTAAAAGGCCACCCTGGACAAATAATAATTCCACAAATGAACCAGTCAATAATTATTTGTTGACCACTCACTCTATTCCAGGCACTGTGCAGAGGAGGTTAGGAGGATTCACAAAAAGTAAAATACATCACAGAGAGAACCAGAGGGTAGGGCCAAGATCCCATTCATCTTTTCATCTCCGACTCAGTGCCTGGGAGGAGACCAGTGAGGGTGGGGACAGAGGGAGAGATAAGACAGAAACAGAAACAGTGGAAGGGCAATATCTGACCCTTTGTTTCACACTGTAGACCAGAGCTATTGAATATAAATATAATATAAACCATATATCTAAATTTTTGCCACATATATAATTTTGAATGATCTAGTAGTCATATTCTAAAAAGTTAAAAGAAATAATAAACAATGAAATTATTTTGACATATTATATTTAACCAATATATACAGAATATTTTTACTTCGACACATGTATGAGCTGCATTTCACGTGTTCAGTAGCCACATGGGGCTAATTGCCATCTGACCAGAAAGAGCAACTATACTCATACAAAAAAAGGCCAACAAATAAATACACGGCATTTGGTGTGAAATGGTCTTTAGAAGAGGTGGCAGAGTGGGCTAAAGGAGCCAGAGAGGGGCTCCCAGCAGACAGTGGAACCAGATACGGCTTCTGAGAGGAGAGGCCCTGGGGCCAACCTTCCAGGCCAGCAAGGGGACCCCACGCAGAACGAAAGGCAGAGAGGCCCAGAAGGAGACACAGGCCAGCACTGACCACCCAGAGGACTGTCTAGGTGTGAGGGGGACAGCCAGAGAGAGAGGAGGGGACCCTCATCTGCCAGGCTGTGGAACTTGGACGGCAGCCTGTGTGAGCAGGAAGAGGGTAGGGCCAACCCCAACCCTACAACGGACTCTGGCTGTTCACTGGGCCGCAGCCTCCTTCAGGACAGGCTGGCAGCTGCTCGTCCCTCAGGAAAGGGAGCTGTCGCTCTACGCCAGGTTAGCTCCCTCTCTGACTCCACTTCCAAGAAGGGTGAGAGCTGAGAGCGCAGGTACGTTCTAAGCATGTCATTTAGTGTGTCAGTGATAGGAGTGCAGCTTCCTGTGGGGAGTGAGGGGTCAAGGCCATGAACCACCATGAGGAATTCTCACTAAAGTCTGTCCTTCCACAGGTGAAGGCTGGCACAGAAAGAAGAGCTCTGAGAAGGCATCAATCTCCTAGCTTGTCTCCTGTTCCCTCTCTGGGTCTCCCTGGACTCCTGCTTCCTAGAGACCGAACAGGTTAGACTGGCCTGGAAACAGTCCTGCTGGGAACTGTCCCACCAAGAGAAAACCCGCAGTGGAGTGGTCTGGCCCAGCATCTAAGCGTTGGGCAAATACTATGGGCTGTCAGGCGCACGGCTCCTTGGCATTCATTCTACCAAAGTGGCATTTCCTTTCAAGCTGCATGCTGTAGAAATAGGAAATATGACTGTTGGGGTCCCCGTAGGAGGATCCGCCTCCCTCTGTGGTTCTCAAGCTTGTCTGTGCACTAAAATCTTGGACAACATAGTAATGCCCTGGCTCTACCCCAGACCAAGTAAATCAAAATCCTTGGTGGGGGTGGGGATGGGATGATGGGAGGAATGAGGGGGTAAAGCCCAGAGTGCCAATGTTTTTGTCTGTTTTTGTTTCTTCAAATCTCCCAGGTTGTTCTCATGAACAGCCGGAATTGAGAGACACCTCTATACCGTCCAGCTGTCTTGAGGGGAACCAACTGCACCGGGATTTAGGACAAGGACTCATGGTAATTAAGACCTTGTCCCTTAGGCTGTTTCTCTAGGGCATCTTGAAGGGATGATCAAAGGCAGAACAAGAACAGCCAACACGGTGCTGGGCCCACGGTGGCTCTCTGTGCGCACGTGGGTCTTGTAAAAGGACACACTTGCACACACGCAAGGGCGAAACAGAAGGTCCCGGACACGGGCGGGAAAGCACAGCCACAGTTTGGATAAGAAATAATGAGGAGCAGAATGATCCTAGGATTAGGTGATGGTGCTGTTTGTTTTTGTTGAAATGAGAGTATAACAAATAATGGATTAGGCTGATGCTGTTTGTTTATTTATTTTGGGTGATGGACACTGATTTAGGAACTTTCACATAGGAGATAAGGCCAATACTTAAAGTTCCAGACTTCTCCTTTATATTTTGACAGTGGTTTCATTTGTCTTCAAAATGGTCATATTTATTTATGCCTTTTTATCGTCAGTTCAGTCTTAGAGAGCAGGGCCAGTGTTGCGATTCTCGATTCACAGTTAAGGAAATTGAGTCTGAGACAGTCGGGCTGAACCAAGCGGACTCAGCTCACACAGTTAGTTAGTGGATGAGCCTGGACAAGAATTTACATTTTCGTTTCTTCTTTTTTGGTCATTTGAAAATTCTGAGCGTCCACGGAAACCCACTGATAAGTCTCTCCCCCATCAGAGAGCTGTCACGGGTGCCGTCTCCACAGGCACCGGGGGACCAACACCCACTCCCTCTCTGGGTTGCTCTGCCCAGGCCACCCTGTCGCTGTGGAGGTGCATGAGGGACGTGAGAGAGGACTCAACCGCAGGCAAACCACAGAGAGACCCTTGCCCAGTGCTCCAGAGCCCGGAATTCTCCCTTCCTAACACACTAAGAACGTCTCTCTCAGTGTCTCCTCCCATTCCACGGTGGCCAAGGCCGCAGCTGGAACGGGCCCTCCATGCAGGGAGCATTCAGGGATAGCTGCTGGGTGCAGCGCGTCAACTTCCTGTCTCGGAAGCCACACGGCCTTTGCCCCGGCATGCGAGTGTATCTGGGCACCTCTGGAGACCCCGAGGGCCAAGCTTCTGGTTAGGGATGGTGAGCTTACCATGGCTTAGCTCAACAAGAGCAGGCAAACACTGCAATGGAGGAGAGGCGACCCTCAGCACAGAAGGGTGCCTGCAATTCAGATCACCTGTTGGCCTGTACCTGAGCCCGAGGGTGACTTTAACTGCAATAAAGGAACAAATCTCAACTATAAGAGCTAGTCTGCTCTGCCCTGTATGGACCATCAGAACAAAGAGGCTACGCCTTTAGGATGTCGTGGGATGAGAGGGGATGGTAAGCGCAGCAGTAGGAAATGAGCACGGCTCCCTGGGTGCAAACAAGGCTGTCCTGGGCCGTCAGCGGCTCTGCAGACATCAGCACCAGAGACCCCGGAGTGGGCCGCTGTGGCCAGATTGGGGTTGTTCCAGGAGATGTCACCATAGCCAACAGAAGATGGAGAGCAGGAATCAACAGACAAGCCCAGAGCCCACTCCATGGAGTACATGGGCAGTGTGCTGTGCCACCCAGAACTCTCAGAAAGGGATTTCAGAAGAGCTTCCATCCCCACTCAGTGATGGGAGGCAAACTTGGGAACAGCTTGTTTGGAATCTTACTCTGATTACTTTAAGCCCTGTGAAGCCGGCAGACTGGAGTTTCAGAAAGAAATAGCACCTTACGTTGTTCTCTCTCCCAGGGACACTTGAATTGCCGTAAGTTCCAACTTCTCAAACTCAAGATATGTTTTCAGACGTCAGCCTAACATGCTCAGGTGAGCATTTGAGCCACGGGGATTTCTGAGCAGGGGCATTTCTTAAGTGTTTAAAATCACATCTCATAAATAGCTGCCTACGTAGCTTGGTTATAACAGCCACAGGACTCGTACCACACACACAGTTCAATGTGCAAGGCTGTGTAATCAGACAAAAACCTGGGTTCAAATTCTGCCTCTGCCACTTACTAGCCGAAACACCAAGAGCAAGTTTTTGGGTTTTGTTGTTGCTCTTTTGTTTTGTTTTTGTTTGTTTTATAAACCTCTCCGAGGCCATTTCTTCATCTCTAAAATCACAATAATAATATCTGCTCCACGAAGCTGTTTGTGGTTAAATGAGATGATGTTGGCACAGGTGCTCAGTAAAGTGAGAGATGAGCTCTTAGGGCCAGCTCTTAGAGCGCCACCTCCCCCGTCCTGGCACGCAGACGACATCCTCACCCCCACCCTGTTCCCCAGTGGTCAGGATGTTGCTGGTGGGTGTCCCTGATGGGTGCAGCACTGGTCCTTCCCCAGGGAAAGCCGCTGTCCGTCTTGGAAGGCACCTGAGGGACACTGCAGGTCTGCCTGCTGCTAGCCTGGCTGTGCTCCGAGCCCTTCCTCACCTCTTCCCACCTGTGCCCTGAGGTGCCAGCACACCCACTTCCTGTCTCCCCGCCTTCTCCCAATTCCTTCTACATTTTCTGGTGAAGGGTGAGATCACAGAGGTTTCAGCCACTTTGGGAGGGCTTTTTACAGCTGCTTCAGAGCCCCAGCCCTCCCCGCAGCTGCAGCATCTGAACACAAATTGAGCATCATTAATGAGACACTAAATCTTAGCATTTTACTCTCCACTGCTATTGCAAACTGTTCACAGGAAAGTTCAGGTGGTGCTTTTGAAGATGTGCATGGACACATACACACACACACACACACACACACACACACACACACACAGACACACAGACACATACCAAACCTCCCATTCCATGGCCCGAGGCCGGCTTGTATGTGGAGCCAGCTTGCTGTGGACGGACGATTCTGCAGTCTGTGAAGGCACAGTGGTAGATTACCCAAGAGAATGGCCTTACAGTTTTATAAACTATTTATTAGGCCCGTCCTGGAGAGCTACATCAATATGGCCATCGGTGAAGCAAAGCAGAAGCTATAAAAATATCATCTATCCCAAACAAGCTTCATAATCAAACAAAGCCCCGTGCTGGCTGGGACAGGCTTGTGTTCTGACACATAAGGGCCCTTTCCATCTTTAAAACAGACCATTAAAACACCAGAACACTTTGGCTCACAGAAGTCTAAATCAAAAGGGAGGGGAAAAAAGAGAGCTCTTTTCTCCAAGAGAAATAATGCCTTTTCCAGCTCCTGGAAAAGCTCATTGCGATAGAGATGCAATATTGCTTTTGTGGCTTCTCAGTTTCTTTCCAACACCCAGAAAATCTCCTACGGGTTCAAAATTTCTCCTTCCTTCCCTACAAGAATCCCTTTCTTTTCACTCCACATACACACAGGGACTCTGCTGCGATCCCTTCAATATCATTTTGTTGTTTTCTCAATAAATAAAAACATACAGTTTGGTGCATATTCCAGACGGGAAATAATACTGATAATAACAACCTCAAGTAGAGTGCTATCGGCCCAGCGCTGTGCTCCCGTTTCCCGTGGCAGAGAACAGGAAGCGCCTCAGTACATTGGTGTTTCCTGTGATTAACATTTCCAGCCGGTGTCCCTCCAACTGGCTCCAAAACACGTCTTAATAAACTGCATTCCAAAATCCCTTATATTTCCACCGTATTGCATCTGCTAGAATGAGATATAATATGTGGACTCGAGGAAAAGTGACATTCGGTGAATGAGCTGCGGAGAGTTATATAAGGAAGCTAAATCTCACTCCCCACCACCTGGCATACTGCTTGTGGCTTCTCATCATGATTCTAGAAATCATTCTACAACTAAAATTCGCATATGGGGATGCTCTGCTCTGGACTGTGGGCTTGGGGAAGAGATACGACACTGAAAGGGCAGAAGACAAAGGAAGGGGAGACGGGCTAAGGGGGCTGGTCCCACTGAGACATAATCTCATGGCTATTTGCTCAATCAAGAAGCCTGAGAACACAGATATGCGCACCTTAATAAGCCACGGCTAGCCAGATCACCTTGCACCCCAGTCTGGGAGAAGTCTTCTATGACAACTGATTGTTTTTAGATCTGGGTAGCATTTGTGGACAAGGAAGGAAAGACACAGCATGGACTGAGGAGCCCAAGCACACAGATGCAAAGGACAGACACAACACCCCACACTGTCCCCGGCCCCTGCATTTTCAACCTTTATTCCCTTCCCATCATCCTGGAGATGCACACCCTCGTTGACATAAGAGGAGGGTATGTAGGAGGAGAGGAAGAAGATAGCATCTGGGATCATACTTTTATGTATTTACAAAACACATATTTTTGTCAGAATTTAAAACGAGAAAGTTGATTGCCTCAGAACCCCATGAGCCCGTAGGAAAAGCAAATAGATTTCAGACTGAAGAACGCTCGTCCTGAGTATATGCCTGCTAGGTAATTCTTAGAGATCCAGGGGCCCTTTATGCAACTGGCCACTACGCAAAATGTTTGAGATCTGTCTTTCACATCGCATCCCTGCATGTGTCACGGAGAATCAAACTAATTAATTACAAAGAATAAACAGATCTGAGTTCTGGACTCAATCCCACCGATAGTCACCTTCATCATCTTGGTCAAGTCAGCTACACCATCTGGTTCCAAATTACCCCAAAGAAGAAAGTTCAAGTGTGAGATATATCATGCAACAGCAATCTTATGATCTGATCTGTAAGAGAAACTTGCACAGTAAATCCCGTAGTACACAGGTGCCCATGAGGGTTTGGAAAAATTAACAAGAGGTCTGAGCTGAAGAGTCGGCTCTCTTTGGGAGCTTTCCCTTCCACCCTAAATAAAAGAAATCTCACAAAGAAAGGAAAAAAACAAAAAAAATCCAGATGGTTTATGGGGAAGAAAAATATTGGAACAGGTCTTTCACATTCCAACTTCTCTTAGTAGCACAGCTGGATCTTCTATGTGAGAGAAGTTAGGAAAATCTCAGTGAGAGCTGCTAACAGTGCAAATGATATGATTTTCAGGGATGTGGTGGAAAGAAGCACCGCCTCCCTGAAAAAGTCATCACTGTGGGTCCGTGTGGTACCATAGCTTTAGACCACCGGGAGGGATTTTCATCAGTGACAACAGCATGAAGCAGAGTTCTGCAGAGGCAAATTGCACACACAGAAATTACTCTAACACATCTGCTGGGAGGCAATCACACCCACAGACTAAAACAGACCAATGGACTCCCCTGATGCTTGAGATCAGGGGCTGCAGCCACAATGCTGCACCAAGGAGGAATTTGACCATGGCTGGGCAGTGCCTGCTTTTTCCTCCCCTCCAATTTGGACTACCTGTTTTCCCTCCGGTCCTTGCTTGCCTTGAGAGGCAGCCCCAAGTTGATGAGAGAGAGACATCTTGATTCACATTCACGTGTGAAAAAAAAAACCCATCAAAATAGCTAATGTAATGTGCTTTGGCCACATCACAATTCCACTGACATAAACCAGATGCGAGGTCTGCGAGACACCATGCCAAATAGGATGATGAATTGGTGTGGACAAAATATGTTTCAAGAGCACAGGTTTTGCAAACAGCAAGTTTCAAATCCAACTTCTTCCACTGGAGGGATATTTTGATAATGTCACTCAGTAAATAACCAGAGAGTAAAGATCATCTAGTTAATGCATAGCCTTAAGTGTTTCTTCATTTGTGGAACAAATATTTCTTAAGAATTCATACTTTTCCAATAAAATACTAACAATTTCTTCATTGATAGCAATGATGAAATCAGGCATTGCAGGGAAGTCTCAGAAAGCTAAAGTAGGCATGCTTATGACATCAAAGGAAGGCTGAAGTTCCAGACTTTGTGCTGATCTGAACTTCAATAAATAGGAACATAGTTAGAATCTGAAAATATGGTAGAAGATGACTTACTATTTAAAAATCTACACTCTTAAGTGTGTAAGAAAATTAGAAATAAGCAAAAAGTATTATTGGACATCTTCAATGGAAAACAATGCATTGTTTAGAGCATACCTTACTGGGTTATTTCATTCTAGACTTTCATTGCCTTTGAGCTATCTTACAACTCTGTAAATTATAGATAATTGATTGCAAAGCAAAATAATTTTTGTCCATAAGCACACAAATCAATTCTGTCTGGTGCAGGTTCAGTCAACTTCCCTCAGTTTCATGGAAAAAGCCAGTTTTATGTCCATTTGCAAATTTTTCTCACTATCCCCCTATTCCATATATATCTGTACTTCTTTAACTTACATTTTGAAACCTATATATCATCTGTCTTATGTCCTCACTAATGAGTTAAATAAAATTTTTAATGATCATCCATTTTCTATCTGTTTGAGAATCATGATTTTACCTTTTCTGCAAATTATCCTTTGACAAGTAAATGGAGATGCTCCATGTATTTAACCTAATAAAGGAAATAATATAGACAGACTGTGGTGGGATGCAAAAAAGTGTTCGTGAATGATACAGAACTAGGATTATGAAAGAAGAATATGTCCCCTGCTTAAATCAAAGTGAGAAATTTCCTTTAGCCACATCTGGGTAATGCTCCCATCAGTTTGGCAGAGGAAGGTAGAAATACCCAAAATCCACAATAGTCATGTTTGTATTTTATATAGATTGAGGCCTGCAGTTAACAGTTCGTTATGCCATCAGAGCGTGCTCCTGAGACAGATCCAGTCATTGTCAGCTAGCCCACGTTTGGCCTTCATAACGCCTGAATTAAAGGACCCCTCCAGTGCTGTAGGGTGAGGTTCATGATTCTGGAAGCCTGCTCGACAATTCCATTAAAGATGCTGATCCTAAAGTCCTAGAACAGTTTTGCTGTAACTTTTATGGGACAGTGCCTCAATGGGCCCTAAGCTACAGACACAAAGAAAATGTATAATTTAAGCTCTCAGAATTACATCATCTGTTGTCCCTTTGTGCCTTTATTTTTCCATTGTATTTTATACAAAGTTTCAGCTACGTGTGTCAGCATGCTGAACTCTGTAATTTGGTAATAAGGTGATGATTGACCTTTTTTCAGATCCAACTATGTGCCCAACTGGTATATAAAATAAATATTTTAGGACCATTTTCTTCTTCTTCTTCTTCTTTTTTTTTCTTTTTTTACAAAAGACAAGTTATTTGTGATGTCATTAGTAGAAAGGAAATTATTATAATTCACTTAGATGTCTTATGAAGTTCACTTTTAATAAATAGATTAACACAGGATTCATGAGAACCCATACAACAAGTTGACGTGCAGAGGTAAAATGATTGTCTTTGGCATTCGGTTCCCCGTAATTTCTCGTAATTGTATCATTGACACTGATCCAACACTCACATTCTTTTTACCATGAACAGATGCAAACCCATTAGCAGGGAACAGCCATACCTCCACGTGCCCCACCACGCTGCAGGAGCCAAAAGACGAAATGGAACCACTTTGGCAGGAGGAATAGTAACTGACCAAAGACTTCCTTCCAGCAGAACTGAGCATTAGGTAGGTTTCTGAGCTCTCTCCTGAAGAAGCTCAAAACAATAATCAAATATCACTTACCTAGGGAAAAACAAAGGGAGAAAGGATAAAGAAAAAGGAGAGTTAGAGTTTACCGCAACCACATTATGTTCCATTGAGATGATCTATTTTAAGCCATGAGATGTTTAATGTGATTCAAGTTCCCCACACGCTCCAAGTAAAATCTAAGTTTTAAATATACCCAGGTAAAGGTCAGTTGTGAAAATGGCACATTGTTGCAAAGGCCATGCAGCCTGCTGTTTGTTTTCTTTCCTGTTCTGGCATTCTCACACAGGTGCATTTAACTACTAGAACGTGGGCCTTGTAACAAGAGACTGGTTGGGGACTCTGTTACGTGCCAAGGAAAGGAGAAAAAACGCATACAACCCAGCTGCCTTAATGATTATGGAGGTTCTGTAGCTATGTGGTTCAGATGCTGAGAAGATTGAACTAATAAAAAAGAAATGAGAGAACTGTCATCACAGATTACATAGTATTTATTCCAAAATCTGTTCATTATAGAAATTTGCAAGACAAATGGGTTTTTAGCCAAGAATGACAGCATTTTCCTCCTGGTAAGTGTATAACGAGGCACCTAATTTGTCTAGAGCATGATATTTCTCTCTCTCTCTCTCTCTCTCTCTCTCTAAATATGCCTGGCTCTAAATCCTGATAAAATTCCTGAAAATATTCATTAGGAGGTCAGCAAGAACAAGTTGAATTTGTAGAGTTCTATACAGTTTACAGAGGATTTTCATAGGCACTGCCTCCTTTGATTTTCATGACATTTTACTGTGGGTAGAACAGGTATTATTATTCCCTCCTCCCCCTTCACTTTCTCCTTCTCCTTATTTTTTCTTTTTTTAAATAAATAACGTGGGGCTCCATTTGATGAATCTGCTTGTCCCAAATCACACCCATGGAGAATGGCAGTTCCAGGACTTGAACGGGGTTCTCCAGCTTTCACATTGCCTTCTCTGCATGCAAACCCAGACACAATGCAAAGATAGCCAAGAAGAAAGGCAGAGAAGGAGAGTAAGAGAAGGGAGAAGGGAAGAAATGAGCAGATTGAGGATGGGAGAAATAGTAAAAGGAAGACGAAAGTAAGAAAGGCAGAAAAAGATAAAAGTAATCAAATATTTGGAGCACATTCTTCATTAATTTATACAAGTAAAGAACATAGAAAAGTACCTGACATGTAGAAAAGTCCGTAACAATAGTTGCTACTATTCATTGTTTAATTCTATTGATCCAAGGAAAACTTGACTAAAACAGAAGATGCCATCCCTACGATGGCTACCCTTGTTCCATCTGCCTTAATATCTAAATGATACTAGTCAGAGGAGTAACTGTGTTAGATAAATGTCATTCTGCATGGGGGGAAAAATCCTTTAAAAAGAATAATTTTTGATCATGTTTTAATCCCTTGGCATCGATGAACAGTTAATTCCTGGCCTGTTCACCAGCTACAAAGTACTCAGCACTTTGTTGTATCCCAGCAGTTCTAATGATAGCTTGAATTTCTTCCCAGGTAGCTCCAAGAATCTGAAGCTTGCCTGACATCTGCACTGCATTCCTGACAACTTGTGTGATAACAAACGCAGCCATAATAAATGGTATAAAACAAGTTATGCACTGGAGGTTAGGAAAGGCCATAAAATGTTAGAGAGAGGAAGCTGTCAACATTCACGCATATCTACAAGTTTCTCGGTGCCATCGCCATTATTTGACTAGGGAAGGGAGTTATTAGACCCACATCAGCAGAAAAAAAAAAAAGAAAGAAAGGAGACTTGGGGTAGTATCATGGGATCATCACATTAGTAACTTTTTATTGGAAAGTAATTATAGCCTTATTCAATTTATGACCCAAATGCACCTAATCCCCTCATAAATGCTCCTTATTCACCACCCAGCACTTTCTGACGCTGCTGGCCAAATAAATGGTGGCTGTTTCTACCTGGGTGATGGCAAGGCTGTTAATTGTAACACTCCATGAAACTTAATTATGCAAAGCAGAGAGGCTACTCTGGAGCTATTAATCAGAGGTTTGATTCAGAAGTAATTTGTTGTTGGGATCCAAGGAGCTGTTCTTCTGGTTCCTTCCATTGTGCTGCACTAATAGTTAATCCCTGCTTTAATGGAAGCTGCTGGGGTTGAAGCTAGGAGCTTGATGGTGACAATGGAGTTTATGAACTTCACCTTGCTTATTAATGGGCAGACATCTAATTTATACTACTTAAGTCACCTTTAATTACAACAACCAGAAACCAAAATCATTCCTGGGCCGTCAAGAGCAAGTAGCCAATCACTTATTTCCTAACTGCCTGAAGGCAGAACCAGAGCAAATGGGTGAATTATAAAAAGTAGGTTAAAATGAATGAAGAAGTGAGATCAACCATACCTGAAATTGACAGAGGAAAATGATTTGTATCATCTCTGTATACCTTTAGAAAAAAGCATACTATATATAACCTTCGAATAGAGATGATTTTAGTATTTGCTACTAAGTGGATAAAGGGGTAAAATTATGATACTCTAGATGGTGCCTGATGGTACCATCCTCATTTGTGCTGGAGGAGCCAGCTAATGGGAAGAGGCAAAGGAAAGGGATTACTACCTGACAAAAATTAATAAATACTATCACTACCACCACCAATATCACTATTTCTATTACTAAAGAGCTTCACTGGAGTCTCAGGGTTGTTTGTATAAGTCTTTGTATTTCTTCATTTAAAAAACATTCATTGTTAAACTCCTATAAATTACTCCCTGTGCTACTTAAATACTGGAGACACAAAGGCACACACGCCATGGCCCTTCCTTTCAATGAATTCACAGTCTGATACAAAAGATCTGCAAAGCAAAGTAGTAAGAACACTAGTATAGAGGTATAGAAATCACTGGCAGGACAGGAAAGTGGGATTTAGAAAGAATGAAGAAGCAGAGTTGTAAATACTATCAGGGAGGAAAAGAAATGATGGATCCTGGAGATTTAAAGAAGATAAGCTGCCTGAGAGATTGAGGGGGGAGAGAGAGTTTTACAGTAAATAAAGTAGGGAAATGGGGTGATCTTTGCATGAGGAAAGACCAACACTTTGCTGCCAGCCAGACTTGCACACTTATCCCTGCTGCTCTTAGTATGAGCTCTCTTTTTAAGGCAAGGTGGTCTCTTCCTTGCTCAGCCCCTCCTCCAAACCTTTGTTCATGCTGTGTCTATCTGCAATATATCCCTTCAGATTTTTCCAAATTCCACTTGTTCATTAAGGGTAAAGTTTTCTCAAGGTCAAGTGATTTCTGCTTTTTATATAGCACAATATTGCCCATACCACCACTCATGTGTCACTGAATCACACAAACTTCCTGATAGTTTGTAATTCCTTAAGTGTGTACTTTTACTCTTAGTGACACCATAAATATTTCAAGGGCAGGGATAGTGTGGTAGCTTCTAAAGATATCTGGTCTTTATCCCTGGAATTTAGAAATATCACCCTATGTAAGGAAAAGGAGTCTTTGCAGACATGATTAGGATGGAGATTGAGATATTATTCTGGATTATCTGTGCAGGCTTTCAATGCCAACTGTTCATATAGGAGGGAAACAGGGGATGATGTCATAAAGACAGAAGAGAAGGAGGTAATGCAGCCACAGAGGTAGAGAGTGGAATGATGCAGCCACAAGCCAAAGAATGCCAGCAGCCACCAGATGCTGGAAGAGGCAAGAAAGGGACCCTCCCCTGGAGACCCCGGAGGGCACAGCCCCGTCAACATGTAGATTTCAGCCTCGTGATAGTGATTTTGGACTTCTGGCCTCTGGAACTGTGAGAGAACACATTTCTGCTGTTTCAAGCCACTAGGTTTATGATAATTTATTAGAGTGGCCACAAGAAACTGATACAGATGTGTAAGGTCACCATATAGCCAGAATTTCCCTGGATTGTCTGTCCATGCCTGTCATCCTAGCACCATTATAATAGCTCCCCATTCACTCTAAAAACCATTCTATTTATAGTTTGGTGATAAATTATACCCTAGATATAGCTGGTGTTTTAGTCTTTGTTACATCAAGGTACAATGAACACACATACCTAGAGTAGGCATGTAATATATAGTTTTTGAAGTAAAGAAGAAAAAGTCTCTATCATTTTAGAAATAACTTGCTCACAAGCTTTTCTACAAATTTTGGAAAAAATAAATTAGTTTGAGTGGCTGAAGTAGAGGGAGAATCTGTTCAAACATATTTGTTGCTTAAAGATGAGGTTTTCCATTTGGTCTCACCCTAAAATACTGACGTGAGGTTTGTCCCAAAATGAATAAAGATCTCAATCCCAAATCAGATTTTTAAAATTGATAACATTGAGAGCTTTTGCTAGGTAGGAGGACATGTTCTGTATGTTTAGGTAAATGTGGCTTTAAGTCTTTCTTGGATTTATTTCAGAGATTGAAATATCTATGTGAACTTATTTGATGAAACCAGAAGAGGGAAGTGGAAGGTCCATTTAAAATGATCCCTTGACACATGGCTTAGGTAGTACTATAGTTTGGATGTTTGACTCTCCAAACCCCATTTTGAAATTTGATCCCCATTTTTGGAGGTAAGGCTTAATGGGAGGTGTTTGGGTCTTGGAAACACATCCTTCATGAATGGCTTAATGCTGTCCTCATGGTACTGAGTGAGTTCTTGCTCTACTAGTTCCCAGGAGAGATGATTGCTGAAACGAGCTGGCACCTCCCCCTCACCTTTTGCTTCCTCTCTCACCATGTGATCTCTGCACACACTGGCTTCCCTTCACCTTCTACCATGAGTGGAAGCAGCCTGTGGCTCTTGCCAGAAGCAGATACCCAATCTTGAACTTTTCCAGATATCAGAATTGTGAGCCAAATAAACCTCTTTTTTAATACAAATTACCCAGCCTAGGTGTTCCCTTATAGCAACACAAATGAACTAAGACAGATAGTGAATATGGGCTCCTTTAGAGAAAGTATCTACTTGTTTGTGCATATTTATGTGTAAGGTGGGAAAATAATCAAAAAGCAACTTAATCTGGGCATTGAGCATATATAAAACATCATAAGGATCCATTAAAAAAGAAGTCAATACAATTTCAGCCAGTGATATCCTTAGGATCCATAGTCAGGGATTATATGACTCAAGTCACAAGTGTGCATCAGTGTGAATCACTATATATCAGTGCTAGGAAAAGGTAAAAAGTCAAAGATTTAGTCCACATACATAAATTTGTTGGGGACATGAGAGGCTTGTAAAGAGATTGAAGATGTTAACCAATCAAGGGTCAGTGCAAAGCTTTATTATGCCTAGTTACATAATTTTGACTGTAAGTGCCAGAAAAATTAGGAGAAGAGACAGTCCACTATGAACGAGAATAATTGTTAAAAGCTCCTTACAGAGAACTGGAGTGAGCTGGAGTGGGAACATGTGTAGGAATCACATCAGTACTGAGAGTGGCAGGTGGAAGAGTAGGCAAGGCTATTATAGGTGACAGTATATGAAAGAAATATTCACATGGCATGGGAAAGGATCATCACAACACCTTCATCTTAGTATTAACTATTACATTTGTTTAAAATATGTGTTACAAGATTTTTTAAATCTCATGGAACTTAGAACTCCTTACTGTCTATTCCTTGGGATAATAAAAAAATTTCAACCTATCCTCTGAATCTAAATTCTTATGAATTGAGTTGATTAGATGAAATTCTCACAAGTTAAAGAGATATGCTGTTTTATATTGGGATGCAGTGATGAAAATTTATTTAAATAGTTAATTCATTTAATGTTTTAATTTATTTAATAACTAAGAAAGCTCACAGAAATTTCTTCCTTTCTCTAACACTACAGAGCTAAATCAGCTTGGGAATGATCAGATATTTTGACAACATACTAGAATTCCAGGCTTTTCCATTGAATAACACTTCTCATGAATTGAGTGCGTTTGGATACTGGTTATTGAGCAAGATACCTGAACATTGCATGACTTGGGATTATCTTGGTTATGAAATATTTGCAAATAAAGAAACATTAGAAAGTAAGTACAAAAAAATTCTGAAAAGAAAATGCAACCCAAAAGTAAATACACTAACGTCTGTTTTTGGATAATGAAGTTGGAGCAAAAAAAGGAAAATGTGAGGCCCTCCGGTACACAGGATAGACAATTAAGGCACAGAAATGGGAGCTGGCATAAGGGTAAAGTGGCACTTGGAAAGTATTTAAGCATGTAGAACCAATTTCCTTACCAGGAGGCAATCATACGCGTGGCACGAGAACAGAAAACTCTAACAAAAATGTGCCTTATCACACACTTTCTACCTTCATCTACCTACTGCATAACAGAACGCAAATGGTATGCTGGATGGGTTCATGATTGCTGACTGCTGAGTCTGCTACTCATTGGCCTGTTGGTTCATTAGTGTTTCACTAAATAATAGAGCAAGAAAGTTTAGCAAGAAAACAAAGAACACCTGGATCCTATTAATAACTTGCATAACAATGGATATTTGAATCCTATCTGATGGTGAATGATACTTTAAGAAAATCTGCTACCATATGTGTTCTACAATTGCCCTTGGTCTATTACTGAGGGCATGTTATTGATAAGCTGATATTAGTCACTTACAAATTAGCATAAATAAACGATCAAAGAGCAGCTTGGAATGTGGGGAAGATGAGAACTCTAGAAAATACACAGAAAAAAAAAATTTTAAAAAGGTGAGGACATCTGAGTAGAAGAAAATTTGCAGAATAAGGTCGCCAAGAACAAATGATACACATGTAGTAAGTTTCTTTGTGCTATCCATGTAATCAAAGTGAAGAATAGAAGACTGATAACTTTATCACCATCATTCTATGTTCTTGGTTATAGATTTAAACTTTAATAACTACTGGAACAACTTAATGTGAAAATTACTGAAGTTTATGTGTAAAATTTTTAAGCATAGAATTGATAGATTTGGGTGCTGTCATTTCTATTTTACAAAGTTCTTTGAAATTTAGAGATGTTCACGCAAGGGAATACAGAGCACTAGATGGCTGGATCCACAAGGGAGGTAAGAATCTACAGCCGACAGGCATAACATATGCAGACTCACACACAAATGCAGCAAATGGCTGTTGTGAAATGAAGCTTCTATTCAGTATAATGTAGCCCTTTAATTATTACAATAACAAGAAGAGGGGAGCAAAGTATCTGAATAATAAGTGATATTTGTGGAGCTCAGTTTCCCGGAAGCATACCAAAGACATGACAGGGCTCAAAATGAACAGAATAAACTTGGTAAACAGCAGACACTATGCTAAGCATCTTACAACAGTGCCATGGACTGGGCCTAGTACGACTTCGATTTCACAGATGCAGAAACAATGCCCAGAAAGAATATGTAATTCTAGCTCCACAACGTGCACTCGGGGACCACCATTTTCTTAGCCATTCTATGCCAATGCTTTCTTGAAAGCAAAAGTGTGCAAACATGGGATTTTCCAAGCATTTGGGTCAAGATGAAAGAAGGTAGCCTAAAATCCCTGAATCTAACAGTAGACTTTTTTAAGGGACACAAATGCTGCTATGGAAAGTGAACCACTAATGCCCAGTATCCTGAAACATAGATCTTAACCACCTTCTAATTCCTTCCTCTCCAAAAGTATTTCTGAGGGATTTTTCCTAATAAAAGTGAATTTCAAATTATGAAATGGGAATTGATAGAAAAGTAAGATGCACTCATGGCAATCTGCATTATAATCAAATTTCTTAAACTCAATCTAACATATAAGGAGACCTACCTATACCAAGATATGAACTATAAACTGCCGAAGAGACACAGCCGCAAGACTCTGTCCCTTGGATGGAGTAAGCGTCTCCTTCACCCTGCAGCTCTTTATGCAGAGAATGACAACAGACTCTGATTCCTACTTCTGTTCTCCCTCATTATAATCATTCTCTCTTTCTCCTGTTCCCAGCAAAGGAGAAAAATCCCCTTTCTCTTAAAAAATTATCTCACAGAGATGCTGTGAAGATTACATAAGATGACAGACAGGAAGCCAGAAGTCCTGTGACTGTCTTAGAGGGACTCAATGAATGCTCATCATTATATTGTTCTTCAGACCCACAGGCTTCCCCCTGCACCGCCGACCAAAACAACGTAAGAATGCCAACATCAGAAAGGGATGACTGACTCACAAATATTTTTATTGCATGTAGAAATGGCAAAGCCCTGTGGGAGGTTGAAGAGCCTTCCCTTCGGCTAAGAATACAGAGAACTCAAATAAAAATACCATGAAGTACAGGAAGTCTGGCTGTGAGGATCATTTAAGAGCCTTGCACAAGGATATGCAGTTACTTTTAATTAAATCAATAGTTTTAAGTGATTGCCTATTATAGCCATGCTTATCATCTTCCCTAATCTTTCCTCTAAGGCCAAATTTCAGCACTCTGCTCTCAGACTTCCCGATTTATAGATTTATATCAGGGTTCTCCTCTACTCCACTTATGCACACAGGTGTCTGCCTCTCCTCTTCTCTGAATAATTAATACCCGTGCGTTTCCACGGCATCCTGGGACGTCCTTCCACAGGCATTCTCTTGGGGCGCTAGTCTTTTTCTGTTGATCATAGGCAGTTCATCTTGGAATTATACACGCGGGAGCCAAGATCAATGGCAACCTGATTTACAGCAGCTCTTACCAACAGCTTGTGGAAATTAGAAATAAATATGGGGTCAAACGACTCACCAGTAATTTGACATTGGTAAATCTGGCTTATTTAGAAGTCTTAAATAATAAGGACCTTCACATCATTATTTCAACTGAAAGAGCATCAGTGTATTGCCTGAAGAGCCTTTGAGAGCTGAAAAGGCGCTTTAAGGTCTATCACCATTAGAAGTATTTTTCTACTCTCTTAAATATTGCAAGATATCTGAATTGGAAGTACAACAGGGTAACAATTCACAGCCCTAACCGACATATGGCAGTAGGTGCTGAAATTGTGAGGCATCCCATCTCTGTGTTTCTGTTTGCAGGTTGCATTACAAGTCAATAAAACGGGCGTCTGTATTTCTGAGTACCCTAGGAAAGCTATGAATGCCACAAGAGAATAATTCAGAAGCTTCATGGATCGAAATGAAATGGAAGCAATGCAAAATGTCAAAAACAATGACAACTTCATAACTAAGCATTATTTTAAGAAAAAAACCTATGGTGCTTAGTTTTGAATGATGATTTGATTTGGTCAGTCTGAATTTGGCGTTGGCTTCCATTTACAAGGAAGAATTTCTTGTCTTGAAATTGCTATAAAATACATGTTTTGAACATATGGATCAACTTAGCAGAGACAGTTGTATATACACGTGAGCTGTAGTCCTCATTTTCTGTGAAAGTTGTACTATGATACACAGTGACAAAAATGGAAATTTTATGTAATTGCAGAAAAATCTGATGTAATAAAATAAGGGCATGTTACCTCCTAGTAGTTCAGTTAAATGATGAAGGGGATAGAAGGGTGGACTCAATTCTGAAATAGTACAGGGAAGAATATCTACAATTTGATGCTGATCCATGATTTGTTTGCCTGAAATCAGGGCTTTTCTTTAGCAAAATTTTTCCACACCATGAACTGTTTTTTTCTGGTTTTATTATTATTATTATTATTTTTATTGGGGGAAAACTACAAAGCATTTACAGTAAATTGTTTACAGTCACAATTTGTAGTGAGCTGATTTCCCAAAATATATTACCACTCAAGTTGACTTATCTTGTTACACTCAAAAATCTACTCTGTCAAAGTAGTCCACAGAGTACATACATAGTGCTCCAACTGTATGTTTTTTTTTGAGAATATAGATAGTGGGACTAGGCAATTTACAAAGAAGCAATTCTTAATAAAATCTTATAAACAAGTCCTTCTAATTTTAACCAATTTGACTATAAGTTAAGATTTTTATAAACCTTTAGAATCTTGGTTAAATTAATGACCCTTATTTTATAGTGGCTTGTGATTGTATTCGAACAAATGTTTTAAGCCTTTGATATATGGCAAACTTTCCAAACCCAAATTCTAAATCCAGACCTTAATCTAGCTTTTTATATATTAGGGACACTCAAAGTCTAAGACAGACATTAGGTTTATTTGGCACATTAAAACCATACAGGAAACACTGTCAAATATGAAATGGCGTTTAACTTTGTTTGGGTTATATCTGTATAAATACGTTATTAATATATGCTCCAATATTATAAAATATTGATATATCTTAGTGTATGTTATCAACAATAATTATAGTTATTATGTTAAATTGCCATATGCCATAAAGATAACCAACTTTATTTGTCAGATGTCTCTTAACCATGACTAGTATAAGAGTTTTTATTTTACTTTCATTCATTTCAGAAAGTGTTTTTAAACTGGCTAAGTCCAAAGTTTACATCTTCAAGGAAAGTCATGGGAAGGACTGACAGTTCTCTCAAATACTAGCTTCTGGTAACTTTGGAAATATATACCATCAGACTAAAATAAAACAGCCTTCCAGGACTTTAATTAGAAAGCTGATATGTCCATGAGTATCCCTAACTCAACCTCAAGCAGAAGTGAAATTGCATGGGACCAAACTAAATTTTTTATAGCTTTTTATTTAGAACATTACTGATTCTCTTGTGTTCCTAAAGTCCTGACAAGTTTTAAGTAAATAGCAAGTTTACCTGATATCTCCGGAATCTAAAATTATCAAATCTGCCAACACCCTGTTTAAACCTCCTCCCTCTAGGCCCAGGAACTATCATGGAACAGGGGGCCTGTGAGATTGTAAGGGTGGATACAGAGAGATGGAATTAGTTAGACCTTCCAAATCAAGGAGGGGTACACAGAAGCCTAAACAAATACTAACTGAAAAACTTTTGTCTTTTCAGGCCATGTGGTGCAGACATCCATCCCAATCATAAAATTTTTAGTTTCCTGCTTTTTGTAGACTTAGAATTTCCTGAGTATAATTCTTATCAGTTATGGGTTTATGTAAAAGGAGATGTAACAAGTAATTTATCAGCCACCTTAATATAAATTACTAAAGAGACTAAAATACTGTGACACAATGAAAGTCTTTAAATTCCCTTTAAAAAAGAAGCAATTCTTCATCTCCAAAAGCAATAGTATTCTTTGTAATATGAAGTTAATCCAATAATTTTAAATCTATTATGTGTCTCTCACTGTGTTCAGTTCTAGATTTATAAAAATGAATAACGCATGGTTTCTGTTTGTGAGTGATTTGCATTCTAGTGGAAGGTTGTGAACTGTAAACCAATAATAATAGAATAGTACAAGAAGTACTGAAATATAATGTCTACAAAATTATAAAGAAACATTACAGAATGACCTGGAGAGAATTAAAGATGGCGGACGAGTAAAGCCGCCAGCCAGAGTGTCTTCGCAAAAAAGACAGATTTTAGAAGAAAGCGGGAGAATTAAACAAGCAGACAAGTATACATCGGACGAGGGTCAGAAGGAGGGATACCTGAGACCATGAGAGACTCCACGGGAGGAGGTTGCGGAGGAGAACTGGAAGGAGAAAGCCCACGAGAAGCTTGGAGACCAG
>CAUYRT010070030.1:0-89050 GCA_963574885.1 Lepilemur ruficaudatus
CGGCGCGGGGGGCGCGGGCGGCGGCGGCGGGGGGCGGGGACGCGGCGCGGCTTCCGCTCCCGCGCGCCCTGCTCCCTCCGCCCCGTCGTCCTGGTCCGCGGCGCCCGAGGGGGGAGGCGGGAGCCGCCGCCGCCGCGCCATGGAGCCCGAGTGAGCGCGGCGCGGGCCCGTCCGCCGGCGGACAACATGGAGGAGCCGCCGCCCCGGCCGCCGCCGCCGCAGTCGCCGCTGCTGCTGCTGGCGCTCTGCTGCAGCCTGGCCCCCGCCGCGGGTAGGTGGGCGCGGGCGGGCGGGCCGCGCGGACAATGGCCCGGGCGGCCCCGAGGCCAAGTGCGCGGGCGCGCGCCGGGCCTCGGGAGCGACTTTGCAAGTTGGGGGCGAGTTGGGGCGCGCGCCGCGGACCCCCGCCGCCCAGGGACCGCGCGCCGGCCCTTTGTCTCCCGCCCGGTCCCTTCCCGGGAACGCCGCGGCCCCGGCCCGCGAGGAGGGCGCGCGGGCGGCGCCGGCTCCGCCAGGTGCGGCGCGGGCGGGTCCTCACCTGCCCGCGCCCGGGCGCGCTCGGAAATGCGCCCGCGGGAAGCCGGTGAGCCCTGGCCGCGCTCGGACCGTGTGGCCTCGGGCCAGGCACCGAGCGGAGGCTGTCGGCCCAGACAGGCCTGGCCTTTCGGGAACTACTTGGGGAACTCTCTTTGCGAGTCTGTGCCAGCGGCCGCGCAGCCGGCCTGCGAGCTCCGAGAACTGAGTCAAGTTACAGCGAGAAAGTTCTGAGCTCGGGCGCGGGGCGGCCTGGCCTGTGGCGCTGCCCCTTTGATCTGCGTGGCTGTCGGTGTCCTCACGCACTGACACCTGCCAGGTGCTGGGCGACCCGAATGACCCGTTTGGCCGCTGAGGCCCCAAATGGTGGCACCCGGCGGCAGCTGACCGGTGACCCTCTCTGGGGCCAGCTGCGTGGGGGTGACCTGGTCCCAGAGTTTGGGGTTGGGCAGTGTGCTGAGCCTCAGTTGTACACGCCCTTGGGGAGATGGAGGGCCGGGGAACTTTCTCTCCAACTTTTGGTGTGTCCCAAGGGGAGGAGTTGAGGTCAGGAGGACTCGGGAAACCTAAGCAGTTGTGAAATGCTACACATGTTCTTTTAATTTGGAGATTGCCATGTGGGTTTTGAAGCGAGCCTCTTGCTACCTAAATCATTCTCTTGCGATGTGCGTATTTTGTTGTTCTGGAGCGTGGCTGGCCAAGTGGGCACGGCCAGCAAGTGCCTGTGCACGCCCGGGTTCTTCTGTTGGTGGCAGTTGGTGGGGGGGGACCTCGAGTCCCTTTGTCTGGGCCTCTTTAAGGCAGACAGCTGTCTCCTTGAACATTTCCAGTGTGGACGTCGCAGGGGGGTGGCCTGGCCCTGTGGTTGGACCCCCAGTGCGCCCCTCCGTGGAGGTGGGGGGCAGCTAGGAGCAGAAAGGGCTTTTCCTCAAGTCCCCCTGCCTCCCTCGGCAGCCTAGAGACTCTGTGGGCAGTTTCACCCCAAATTCGTCTCCCAGGAGGGTGTTTACGTTTTTGGGCCATGTCTGGTGGTAGCAAAACAAGGTGAAGACAAAACAATGATGATATCTGGGTAGTTCAGGCCGACGCTGCTCCTTTTCTCTCCGGAAATGCCTGGGTCACGAAGGCAAAGGTTTTTTGGGAAGCTGTTTGTTCTAAAGGTGGGTTTCTAAGCCAGCTGTGCTCTCACCTCATGTGATTCTGGGTTTTCTGTACATGTTGGGGTGACATTGATGGAATTGAATGCCTGTCGTCTGTGTGATTCGAGCCCCTGAGGAGAAGGAATTACATCTGTGGAGTTCAGTTGTATATGAGGCAAAAGTAGAGTTGATTATTTTAACATTAGGAAGGCAGGCTTGGGAGCACCCTCTAACGTGAAATCTAGTCCTAAAATGGAAGGAAAGGCAGGAATCTTTCTGCAGAACTGTTTTGACTGTTCCTAATTTGTTATGTCCCTGATTTTCTGTTAGGATATGCCTCAGTCCAGAGTGAAGCCAGTAAGTGGGCAGCTAATTATTTTTCCTGATTGCTTCCTGTTGCAATTGGAAGCCGTGAGCCCACGGAAATGCCTTTGTTCTAGTGGTCCTGGGGCTGAGGACAGCATGCCCCAGGCCTCTCTCCTGGGCACTTGTTCCAGGCCTGTCCGGGTGTCCCCCACCCGCAGGGGCGATGCAAGAGGCCTGGCCCACGGAGGGCCCAGCAGGCCTGTGTTGGGCCCACTAAGTGCTGTATGGAGTCCCCTCCAAAGCAGGGCCCTGGCGCCTTTAACACTCCCATTCAAATCCAAGAAATTTCCTCGTCAACCCGATCCAACATTTGTTCAGCCCTTCTCTGGGGAGATCCGCTTCATGGTTCCTGTTTTTGGAACCTGTTTAATTTCAGGGGCGCTGTGTCACTGTTCAGGCATTTAGCAGGATTTGCACACAGGGGGGTTGGAGGTGGGGGCGCAGTCAGGTGAGGTCTTGGCATCATCTCCTGCCTTGCAGTGACGGTTTGCCAGGGCCGAGAGTGGAGGCTTTGGGGTCAGACCAGCCTGGCTTCATGTGCTCAGCAGCTGTTTGACTTGGGGCGACTTACTGAGCTTCTCTGTGACTAGAATCCTTACCTGGTCCCTTCCTTTCCCAGACTGTTGGGAGCAGTATGTGCTGCGTGTGAGACCCTTAGCGCCATCCCTGGCCCAGGTGAGGGACAGGTGGTGGCAGAGCTGCCGTGACTGCTGTTGTGTAACAGGGTCCTTGATCTTTCTGGCCTGGACGGGCTCGAGGCTCTTGTTACACAGCCTGGACTTTTTTCTGTACGTGACCTTGGATATCCATCCAGCCACTGACTGAGTCCTGGATTGCTGCAGCCCTGGGTGGGGGTCTCGGAGTAAGTAGTTAGCGCTATGTATGGAGCCCCGGGGTCTAATCCCAGCCTGGCCACTTGCTGTGGTGGGAGCTTGGGCGGCTGGCTCCACCTTTGCTGCCTCAGTTTTTTCTCTTCTGTAAAACGGGGATGATAATCCTTCCTGCCTCCAATTCAGCATGTCAACGTGCATGTGGCCTTGTGTCAGCTCTCACTGTTGCTGCTTCTCTTTGGTGTCCGGCATTGCTAATGCCTGTGTAGGGTGTCGCGGAGCAGCAAGTGCGGCCCGGCACCTGCAGGG
The DNA here is from genome assembly GCA_963574885.1 of Lepilemur ruficaudatus. Lineage (NCBI taxonomy): Eukaryota > Metazoa > Chordata > Mammalia > Primates > Lepilemuridae > Lepilemur > Lepilemur ruficaudatus. Next base: position 3,179 of record CAUYRT010070030.1, read on the forward strand.
AAGCAGAGGCTGATGTGCAGCTATGGAGAGGCGGCCCCAGGGCTGCGCCCTCACCCTCGGGGTGACCTGCAAGACGTCCTAGAACCCTGTCCTCAAGTGCCTGGTGGTCTCTGCTGAAAGAGGCCCAATGGTGCTGTGGAGTCTGGGTGTGAGCCAAAAGATGGTGGAAGCTTCTGGAAGACTTTGTGCTGTGGCAACAGGAAATGCAGGCTGGAGTCAGATCTGTCCTAGGTGAAAGGTGTTGAATTTCTTTTTAAAATCGAGGTGAAACTTACATAATATAAAATTAACCCCTTTAAAGTGTGTACTTCAGATGCATTTAGTATATTCACAGAGTTTACAACCATCACTTCTATTAAGTTATAAAACGTTTCCGTCACCCCTAAATAAAACCCCATACCCATTGAACATGACTTCTAATTCTCCTGCCCGCAGCCCCTGGCAGCCACCAATCTGCTTTCTCTGTGGACTTGCCTATTCTGGTTGTTTCATATAAATGGAATCGTGCAATACGTGTTCCTTCGTGTCTGTCCTCTTCACATAGCATGTGGTTTTTGTGGTCCGTCCACGTTGTGTTGTGTCGGTATTTCAGTCCCTTTTCTGGTTGAATAATATTCCACTGCACGGTGGACCACATTTGTTTACCCGTACACACATCGACTGGGTTGATCTTGGCTGGCTGTGTCTTTCAGCAGTGTGAGCGGGGCGGGGGCGTCCCAGTTTGGACAGTCCTCCTGCCGCAGTTCAGAAATGTGCCAGGTGATGGGGACAGGGAGGAGGGCCTGGGCCCCGAGGGGCGCTGGGACGGCAGAGTGAGGCCAGGTGCAGCCACGCAGAATCCCTGAGAGATCCGGACACTTGTGGTTTATGAGGCCTCGCAGACACTTAACCGCTCTCAAAACGGGGAGTCCGTCGGGGAGGCCCTGGTGGGCGCTGGGCCACATCTGGCTCCTTGGCTTCGTGGCTCTGTTTACACATTTGTTCAGAAAGCAGCGGTGTGTCGGCTCCGAGCCAGGCTGCCCAGGGGGCTTTCCTGGGGGCAGCTTGGGCCCCAGTGTGACATGTGGACATGTGGAGGCAGCTGTGGCCACACAAAGAGCTGGCCCCCAGGGTCCCACCGGCTGGCTCCGTCTGCTCTCTGCTTTCTGTTCGGCTCTGGAAAGCGGTTTGCTGGCTCTCAGCCTCAGTTTCCTCACCCGCGTAACTGGGAGGATGGTGTCTGCCTGGCCAGTGCTGGTTGGGCCTTGTGAGCTCTTCCCCCCAGGCCGTGTGGGAGAGACACCGTGGGAACAGCCAGTTTCCTTAGGAGAGTTCCCTGAGGATGGGATTGGGAGCCACAGTCCATGGTGCCCCTGTCCAGCTGGTGGCTGGGAGGCGGGTGAAGGTGTCAGGGTCTGTGCTCTGTCCGTCTCTGGCGCAACACGGCGCCGCATTGCTGCTCATTCCTGAGCCCCGTGAAGTCATCACTGTGTCTCCAGGCCCAGCCGTGGGTCTCTGCTTTTTCGTGGTTTGCCTGTCTGCTTGTAGGGGGCACGTGACACTTCTCCAGCATGGCTCACAGTGTGCCGGAGCCCGTGGTCTGGTCTGCTGGGCAGCTGCCTGGAGCTTCCTGGGTGGCAGTAGCCGCCTGGCTGGAGCCTCACGTTCTGATCAGCCCGAAGTGCTATAGGTTCCGTCACGTGGCTGCTGCTCTCTGACTCTCCGGCTTGGGGTCTGCCTGGCCGGAGAGTCAGGTGGACCCCCTGGGAGGTTGTCATGGTCAAGTTGCCTGTGAGCCCTTTTTCAGGAGTTTCTGAAGGATTGTCCTTTCTGGGTATTTTCTTACTTGCTTTATTGCATATTTAATTTATTATGCATTTTAAGCATCTGCTTTCAGTTTGCCTTAACGCAGTTTTTCTTGTGGGTGAACTGAAGTGAGGATTTGCTCAGGGAGGAGAGTGGTTTTTAGCGTTTATGGGGTCTCAGGTGCCCCTGCGGGAATCTGGGTGGCTCCTTTCCCAGGAGGGAGCTTGGTGAGGGTGGCACGTGCACATCCTTGGTCCAAGGCCATTGAGGACCCTGCAGGGCTCTCAGTCCCCATCACTGCCTCCCTGTGGGACCTTGAGGAGTGCTCCCTCTCTGTGTGCCTCAGTATCCTTTCTTGTAAAATGGAACCAACTGGTGGCAATCTCTGAGGCCTTTTCCAGCATGAGGCTTTATGTTTTCCTTCACGATCCTCAGACCTCTGGACCATGGGGGATTGGGGGATGCTCCCAGAGGAGGTGCCTCTTTGCCCTGCCTGGTTTGCTGCTCCTGGTTCTGACACTTGCCTTCTGGGTGTCTGGCCACCCGGGCTCTGCCTGGTGCCATCACACGGGAGTCGTCTCTAGTGCCAAGGCTTGGGCCTGTCCCCATGACCAGCCCTGCCCACAGCAGGTCTTGGCCCTGGCGTTTCCTGCAGGTGCCAGGCAGATGGGATTCTTAAGTGGGCACCGCTGCATGGTTTTGGGGTTTCCTAGAGAAGTGGGCTGTCTTGAAAACTGCTTTCCTGGGCTCTACTTTTCCCTTCTCTGTTGGGTTATTTTAAATTTGGAAGCACTTCCTTTTTTTTAATCTTAATTGCTATAAAATATATATAACATGACATTTGCCATTTTGACCATTTTTAAATACACAATTCAGTGGCATTAATACATTCGCAGTGTTGTGCAGCCGTCACCACCATCTATTTCCAAAATTTTTCCATGACTCTAAACAAACTCTGTCCCCATTAGGAGGCAGTCACTTCCCCGTTGCCTCCTACCCCAGCCCCTTGAACCTCTATTCCACTTTCTGTCTGTATTTGCCCATTGTAGGTACTTCATATTTGTGGAATCATACGATGTTTGTCCTTTGATATCTGGCTTATTTCACTTAACATAATGTTTTTGAGTTTCATCCTTTGTTGTAGCATGTGTCAGAATTTCCTTCCTTTTTATAGCTGAATAATATTCCATTGTATGGATATACCACATTTTGTTTATTCATTCATCTGTCCGTGGATACTTAGGTTGTTTCTACCTTTGGCTATTGTGAATAATGCTGTAATGCAAAATTTAAAAAAAAAGTAGTAAAAAATTTTTAAAAAGGGGACTGGGGGGGCTGGAAAAAAATAGAAAAATGCTGTAATGCACATTGGTGTATAAGTATCAGTTTGAGACTCTGCTTTCAATTCTTTTGGGTATATACCTAGAAATGGAATCGCTGGTAATTCTGTCTTTAATTTTTTTGGAAATAGGGTCTTGCTCTGTTACCCAGGCTAGAGTGCAGTGTTGAGATCATAGCTCGCTGTAGCCTTGAACCCCTGGGCTCAGGCAATCCTCCTGCCTCTGCCTCCCAAGTAGCTGGGACTACAGGTGTGCGCCACCATGCCAGGCTAATTTTTCTATTTTAGTAGAGACAAGGTTTCGCTCTTGCTCAGACTGGTCTCAAACTCCTGAGCTCAAATAGTCCTCCCACCTCGGCCTCCCAGAGCGCTAGGATTACAGGTGTGCACCCGGCCAACAGTTTTTGATTTGTACTTCTCCGCCATTTGTGTTTATTTTTCTGCAAATTGCCTACGCTTAGCCCTGGACCATTTTTCTGTTGAGTTGTTTATCCTTTTTTTTATTGATTTGTAGGAGGTCTGTATTTGGTTCAGACATTAGTTCTTTGTTATGTCTGTTCCAGATTTCCCTTCTGGTCTGTAGCCAGTCTTTCATGCTTGTTTCTGGCAGTATGTTATCATAAAGACGTTAAAAATGTTATGTAATCAAAATGTTCAGGCTTTTCCCTGTGGCTTCTGGATTTCATGCCTTGTACCTTTACCCCCAGATTATAAATAGGTTCTCCTTTGTGTTCTTTTGGGACTGTTACGGTTCTGTGTTTTACATTCAGACCTTATTTAATCTGATTTTTTTTTTGGTATACGATACAAGGTAGGGATCTGGCCAGCGGATGGGGAGTTGTCCCAGCACCTTGCTGGTTATCCTGTGCCGTTCATTTAAAATGCCATTCTTTGATGTGTGGTGTCCACAGATGTCTGGCTCCTGATTCCGGATCCTTCCATGCTCCCTTGGCCTGTGGGTATCTTTCAGTACGCTGCTGTTTTAATCTGTGTAGCATCAGAGTGTATTTTGAGATCAATTGTGCAAATTCCCTCCTCATTGTCCCTTTCAAAAAACCCATTGGCTCCTCTTGCGCATTCACTCTTTTGTGATAAGCTTCAGAGCCAGCCTATCAGGTTCCATCCTTTGATCTCTTGATCTGGGGACAGTAAGTGGTGACATCCAATAGGTGTCAGAGGCCTGGGCTTTAAGTGGTCTCTGGCGAGCTAGCCAGTCTTTGGCTGTGGAAATCAATTCATCTGCCGCTGGCGATGGCACAGCCTTGACATTTGTGGGTTTTGCTGACATCCGCGGAGTGCCTTAGAGGGGCCGTGTGTGCCCGTTGCCTGGGACGCCCCTGCTGCCTCCTGCACACCAGTGTCTGCTCGGGAAGCAAACTTGACTGCAAACTAATTTCAGCATTAGCCCAAAGGCAGATATAATTACTGAGTAAATTATTGCTCCCCTCCCCTAGTTCATTCCAGAACAAAATTTGAGCACCTTTAATTTCTTCCCTGGACTGTACCCGTCTATTAGCCCAGATGGGGAGGCGGTACCTGCCTGGCAAAACTCTCAGGAAATTGCTCAATGGGGCATTAATAGCCGCCTGAGCGCGTGGCCCCGGCCAGAACACGTCAGCCCGGTGCCTGGGTACCTTCCAGACTTCGTCCACTGCTGGGCAGCTGCCACCGTGGGTTCCACCCCAGGAAGGGGCAGACAGGCTCTGTGGTGGGAGCAGAAGCTCAGTGTCCTCACTCCTGCAAGGTAATTTTAGAGAAAGACGTGTTCTGAGCTTGCTTCTGTGGGCAAAAGCCACTTCTCCCCAGTGTGAACTTGGTTCCCAGAAGGAGGCTGGACTGTGGGGAATCAGGGTGTGGCCGCGCCGTGCTGGCCTCCTCCTCACTCGAGCCGGAGCCTTGGCGTCGGCCTGCACGCCAGTTCCCTCCCGGCTCTGTCTTCTACTGGCCCTGAGGCTTCACCTGTAGCCCTGCAGTGCTCATTCAGTGAAAGACTAGATTTGGAGTGGATGATATTAGCTTTCTAGAACTTTCTTGTCGCCCATTTATCTAACACTCTGGCCAGACTAATTTTTCTAAAATAGTTTTCATTGTGTCCTTCCCTTTCTCAGAAAACTGCATGGGTTCTCCAACCTGGAAAGTTGGAACTTTTTCCCCAGTGTGCCGTGCTGGCCTTGCCCCATCCTCTCCTCTTCAGAGTCTGGAACCTTCTGTGGTCCACCTAGCTTGGGAGGGCCTCGAGGGCACAACCATCTTCGTCCTTGCCTTCTGCCTCTGGCCGGTGTCTGGGAGATGCTCAGTACCTGTCTCGGGGCTGCCGGGGCCGTGTCTGTTCAGGAAGCGGGTCCCACCCATCCTTCTGCTGTGGCTGCGCTCCCTCTGCCAGCCCCATATCCAGCCCGGCTGTGTCCCAGGTTGTAGAACACCTGTGCCGCTACAAGACAGAAGGCTTCTGGGGCCAGGTAGGGGCCCCCCAACCCTACCCAGCAGTAAGAGCCCCTGTTTCCAAGGTTGGACTCTGAGAGGGCTGGCTATAAATGAAGCTGTTTTACTTTGGGAAACCCAGTGCACCCGACTGGACTTGACCATGAAGTCCTGTGTCCACGTGATGCCTACTGACCTTTGCAGCCCAGATTCCGTGAGATGTCATGGTAGGGGGGCTTGGGCACCTGTATCCAGCACTAGGCATTTTTACCATTTTTCGAAAAACTTTATATGGACGTTTTTAATCATGCAAAAAAGAAATAATGGAACAATGAATTTTTATGCTAAAAAGAAATTTTAGTGCTTTTGGGTTAAAACTGCAGAGTAGGTGGCTGAGTGAGTGGTATTTTTAATGTGCCTTCAGGGATTTGAACATGGAGAGTGTTGCCCCTTTGAGGTTGCCCCCTCGAGAGTCCCTGGGCTTGTCGCCTGGTCACCGCTCCCGTGGCCGAGTTTGCTACAGTGCCCAGTGGTCCCGGGGGCCGTGCCGTGTGGCAGGAGAGCGGCCTCCGTGCTGCTGCCCACTCCCTAGGGACACTCATGCTGCTCCTGTGGCCGCTGCTACCTGCGGTCCCTGCCTCGCTCTCAGCTACTGCTCTGAGGATGCAGAGAACCGGAGGACTGCTGACCGGCTGCGTGGGGCTGCATGCCGCTGCCTGCGTCTGCCGCTTCAGAGCAGCGCTGGAGCTCTCCCTCCCAGGAGGGCCGAGTTGCCGCATCCCTAGTCCTGCTGTGGAGTAGCTCCCGGAGCAGGGGACCTGGGCACGGCATTGCCTCTTCCTGCAGAGGAGATGTCAAGCTGGCTACAGCCAGAACAGTGGGCCATTGCCTCTGGTAATGGTCTGTGAACAGCATGTCACCTGGGCTGGGCCCCTGGGCCCCGGCGGGCTGGAATACAGAGGGCTGCGTCCATAGTGGAGGCTCAGAGACAGGGTGGGCCTGATGTGACCCCATCTGCTGACCCGGGAGGTCTCTGCCCCAGGTGGCCCCAGGCTGCTTGGCCTGTGTTGCCCCAGACTCTGTGGAGCAGAGCTGTTGCGGGTCCCCGTGTTCTCCGTCAGCGCCCCCATCCCTTTGCGGGAGACCCTTGGGCAGTGCACAGTTTGAGATGCACGGGGGATTGCTCAAGATGAAAGAGCACAACAAAGAGCAGCTTTCATCCTTTTGGCTATCGATTTTAATTTTTAAAAAATTTTCTGTACGCTTTGAAAGATTTTATGCTCTCAAGGAAACCATGTTTATTAAGTAATAATCTCTTCTGCATATTGGTCCCAGACGTGCGTGCCGGCTGTGCAGAGCTGGTCCAGCCAGAAGCAGAGGCTGGCGGGGTTTCCTCCAGCCCCTCACGGGGAGTTTCCGCTTGGCTTTGCACAGTGTTGGCGAACCCTCTCGGACCCAGGACACCTTCGTGGCCCCTGGGGCTGTGGGACCTCAGGTTGGGAATAACTGGTTTGGAAGGTGATGCGGGATCTGCTCCAGGATGCAGGCGGGTCTGGCCACCCCAGTGGCCTCCTTATCTCTGAGGGTCCAGAGAGCCTGCTCAGGGCTACCCAGGTGAGCGTTTCTCCCACTGGGCTCCTGTGCCCTGCGTGGCCCAGTCCTGGACCACAGACCTGCCCGTAGCTTCCTCTGAATGTACCGAGGCCTTGGGTGCTCCGATGGCACTAGGATGGGATGTGGCTTGGACTCCCACCGCCTCCCACCCCGATTGGTCACTCATGCCCCAGGAATGCTAGAAAACTGCCTGAGCAGGTGTCTGCAGGCACTTAACCAGTGAGCTGACCTTCCCGCCGTAAGGATTTGGGTATGTTTTAGACGGGGAAACAGAGAGGTTCAGGATGTTCCCAGCTTTACTGGCCTGTAGCAGCAAAGTAGGATGTGGAAGCAGGTGGAAAGGCCAAATTAGGATCCCATTCCAACCTGTGATCTGTGCGGTCTTTGAGCAAGAGGGACGCATTCAGTTCAAGTGTGCCCCTCCAGCTGTCTGTCGGCGTGAAGAGGACAGGTGGGCCTTGTTCTGTTCTTGCCTGCCACGGTGTCCAAGGCTAGCGTGGTCACCAGTGGGCACTGTGGAAGGCCACCCCACCTGGCATGGGTGGCTCGGGCTGTGCTGTCCAGCAGCCACTCCCAGGTGCCGGCCTCCAGGCAGGGGCTGCTGTGCCCCCAGCCTCCTTTCCTGGTGTCCCGCCCCATTTGCTGTGAACAGCTCAGGGGGTGGCAGCGAACTGAACTGCAGGGTCAGGAGTCCTGGGGGCTGCCCACCTGCCTGGCCTCCGAAAGCGTCACACCTGGCTCCCTCCCACCTGTCCCTGCTGGGCTCGAGTTTCTGCTCCACTTAGCACTGCGGTCTTGGACACGTGTTAACTGTGCTGGGCCTCAGTTTCCTCACCGGTATTGGAGGATCATCATTTTGCCCCAACAGGCCTGTCCCGAGGATGCAAAGAGGCCGTGTTGCAGAGTGCTTAGCAGGGGCCTGGCTCCCGGTGGGCGCTCAGTAACTGTTAGCTGTTAGGATTGCTACTGCATCGTCATTGTCACTGCGCAGCGAGGGTCCTGTGGGCAGCCCCAGCCCATTAGCTGGGCTAGAAGGTAGAAAGTCAAGTCGAACTACCCGTTGCGTGGAGCCTGACCTGTCCGTGCAGAGTTGACCTTGGAGTCAGCGTTTATTTTGTAGCTGGAGCCCCGGTGGGGTGGGGCTCTAGGGATTGAAGTGCACTACCTTTCAATCTAAATATTAAAGCAAAGATTGGCTGCCCAAAACTAGAGGATACATGGCCAATTTGGTAGCAACCAATAGCATCAGTAGCAGAAAAAGCCACAAGAACTGCTTCAAACTGGAGAGAAGTACATGGGAATATCACTATAAATCTCTTTCCATTCATTTATTCGTTCATTCAGAAAAGCATTTTTCAGCACCTACTAGGTGTCAGGCACTGTTTTAGGTGTTGGGATATATCAACTAACAAGTTAAAAGTCTTTTGATTTGAAGACTGAAGATTTGGGAGCCCTGGGGGATCAGGTGCAGGTATCTGAGGGTGTCACCCCTCCTGGGGCGTCCACTGTGTCAGAGGTGCGACCGGGCTGTGTTTTGGCGGCTGGCCATCTATTCATAGGTGTTGCCAGGGTGATCCCGCCTCTCCCTCCTCAGAGGAAGCTGTTAGAGGACCCTGCCCTCTCTTCTGTTGCCTTTCTTCTGACCGCCCACTAATGGCGGGCTGCCGTTCCCCGTCTGACCAGCAGCCCTTTCTAGTCCCCTGCACTGGTGCTGTCCTCCCCCTGCATTGGTGCTGTCCCCCCCGCAGCATCAGCGTCACTGCTGAAGGTGGAGAGGGGGCCCTGGGCACTGGAGTCTTCACCCTCTGGCAGAGGTCCCTCCTGAGCTGGTTCCCTTGCCCTGGGTCATGGATGGTCAGTGCCTCTGCTCTGGACCACAGACCGGCCCGTGCCCAGTGAGAACTCCATGATTAGCGAGAGCTGCTACCCTCCAGCCTGTGTGCTGGGCTGAGTCTCTAAAGGGGAGGGTGGAGCCCACCACGTCTCTTCCATGGCCTGCTGTGGCTCCCCGCTGCCCGTGGGATGAGAGCTCCTGGCCCCCTGGCTGTCAGTCCAGGTGGGACTAGCCAGGTGGGACCAGCTGTTCTCCTCCTTGGTCTGGGTGAGCTCTGGCCTTTCCTGCCTTCCTTTGCTCTCTAGCCTGGAAGCCATTTATGCGTCTGGCAGGTGCGCTGACGCTGCGCCCAGCAGTGAACAGGACAGACAGGCAGGGGCTCCGTGCAGATGCCGAGAGATGGCATGCTGTGACTCTCGGTGAGTGGTGGTCCTGCCGCAGGTGAGAGCTGTGCCGGAGAGGGGCCGCTTCCCTATCTTCCCTGCTCGTGTGCTCCCAGGACCCCTGGCTGCCTCTGGTGTCTCTCTCCCTATCGGGAAAGCATGGTGGCCTCTCTCCCTGCCGTGTTTGGGCTGCCAGGCCTATTATTCTTGTGTGTTGACCTTCACGCCAGCCCGGGAGGCAGGGAGGCTGGCCTTGTCTCTCTGTTCCTGGCTTGGGCTCAGTGGGGGTGGGGGTTTGCGCTGTGCTCCTTCTCTTCGTCCCCGAGCCTCCTGCTCAGTGTGCTCCAGGGACGCTAGGCCTGGTCATGTGGGCGATGTGTGGCACCCACGAAGACTGAGTGGTCCCAAGAGGGACGAGTCCCCAGGGAGCGTGGAGTCTCTGTCCTAGGTTGCAGTGTGGCTTCAGCTTGTGGTATGTCCTGCGGATGGGGACACTGAGTCTGAGGAGAATGTGGTCCTGGCCCTGTGTTGTGCAGGGGTGGTGGGGCCTTGCTGCGGCCTTGGTGTCCTACGTTCAGGTCCCATTATCTGCCCTGCCCACCCTGGCAGGCGGGGTCCTGGGGTGGGACACCGCACGCGGGCAGGAGAGGCGTGTTGACCCACCAGCCTGGCCAGGCTGCTCCTTCCTGGGACCTGCTCTGAAAGGGGCAGCTGTGGGCCCTGGGCTGCAGCGTGCTTCTCTTTGTCATTTCCTCGTCTTCCTGAGGTCAGAGGGGCTGTCCTGGAACACAGGACCGGGATGTGTGGTTAGGGGACCAGAGGCTGGGAGGGGCTGAGCTTCCTTCTGGGTGTGGGGGAGGGTCGCTCAGCACCTTGGGGTGCTGATCTGCCCACTCTGATGTTCTTTCTGCATCTGACACTTTTGCAGAGAGACCTGGGGGTCTTTCACTTCCCCCATTAGGCAGAATGAATAAATTTTAAGTTTCGTGGAAAGAACATGAACATTTGATCTCCCCTCTTCACCGATTAGCCAACGGTGAGTTTACTTGGGTTACTGGTCCCCCTGTGCCCCAGTCTCTTCGTCTGTACAATGGGGACAGTAGTTCCACCTCCCGTGAGGACTAGGTGGTGGCAGCGCTAGGAGCAGGCTCACGCGCAGCGTGACTGCAGGTGTGGTCAGGTGTGGTGTACCTGGGACCTGTGACACTGGGCCAGGCGCCTTAAGAAAGAACAGGAGCTTCTCTCCAGGTGTTCTCCATGGGGAATTCGTTTCCGTCTTCTCGAACCTGCCTGCAGAGGGCCTGGGGCCCGTCAGCCCTCAGCAGATGCTCGATGGAAGAGCCCAGCTGGGGTCTGCGACACCATAACCCTGGGCCTCTCCGGATTCCGTAACCTCAAGACCCGACACTTACCTTGGTTCCAAGACGATCGGAGCTGGTCCTCAGCGCTGGACTTTGGCGGCATCTCCCGAACCCACGTAAATATTCAGGACCAGGAAACGCCAGTTCCTCTGAGAGCGTTGTTAGTGTCTTGAGAAGCTTCAGAGACCGGGAGACGGCGAGGGGTTAAACGCAAACGTGCAGTCGTGACGAAAGTTTGAGTTTTTTCTTTTATCTGATCGTTTTCATCTGTCCAGTTTGCTGGCATGGGCCAGAAGTGTCACTGGAGCCCATGGTGGCGTCTTTTGTGTGGCTCCGATGGCAGCTTTCAGGCCTGGCACCGTGTTGCTGCTGCTTCCCAGGAACAGTAGATCATTTGAAAGCAGAGCATCCACATTTTGCTCCATAAAGAGATTTTGGGGGGTGATGATAAATTTGGCGTGTCTTTATTATTATTATTTTTTTTAATACTTAAAGAAAATAAAAGCTGGTACAAAGGTATGTTTGTTTCTGAAATGTGTTTCCTTCCCCAGATGTTCTTTTCTGCCAATTCTAAAATGCATTCTGAGCTCAGCTCTCCAGTTTCCTCTCTGTGGGGAAGAACAATGAGACCTTTGTAACCACACAGGGGAAACGGCCGCTTCCCTCTCCAGTGGGTGTGGGGGAGGGGCTGGGGCGGTCCCACCTCTTCCCACCTCGGTGGAGATGACAAGTCTGTGCCAATGGAGAGACTCCCGCTGACTGTTGGGGGTTTGGCAGGCTCCTTTCCCCGGGTGGCAATTTGCGGGGTCATGTCTTAGGGGCACCACCATCTGTATCTCTGTTCCTGGATCCTCGCGTTTGCTGTGTGGCCTCGTACTGCATTCTCAAGAGTCTGCGTTGCGTTTGTGGACACTTGGTGCTGTCTTTGTTACCTGGAGTTTAGCTCACCCTTTTCTGTCTGTGTTGTGTCAAATACTGGTCCCTACCCGAAGGGTAATCCCATCCCCAGGATGCCGAGCAGATGCAGAGTTGGTGGGAGGACCAGGTCGAGCCTGTGGGTATCACCAGTATCCAGCAGGGGCGCAGACCTTTGGCTGCTCTGCCTTTTGCTTCTTTCATTGAGATGGGCAGGGTGGGGTCTTTGGGGGAGCCGTGAGCCATACACAGGCGCACACCTGTGCACATGGCACCTTAGAAGTACCTCCTTAGTTGGTTTTGAAGGACAGCTTAAAAGATCTGTAAGAAGCTTGTATTAATACTTAGGGGTTGCTTTATTTGGGGTGTGCATGTAATGAAAATCCTTATTTTTAAATAAATGCATCTTACTGTGGAACACTCGATATATAAATTCTAGACTTAATAGATAAAAATAGCTAACTTTTGTTTTGCATTTGCAGTGTGCTGGGCAGGTTCTAAAAGATGTTTGATTTTCTTTAATCCTTCCTGCTGCCCTGTGGTCTGGGGGCTGTCACTGCCCCCGTTTTATAGGTGGGGAAACTGAGGCTGGGAGACGTCCAGTAACCATTCAGTTTCATGCAGGCAGAACTAGAGATCGGCAGACTGGCTTCAGTGCCTGTATCTTAACTGCTATTTCAATTATAAAAATGTTTTCTACAGTCTGTAAAGGAAATCAGCAAAGAGCCCCCAGTGCATTTACAGAAGCGTGGTGCTGAGCACTCCCTGTCAGCCCAGACCTCAGCCTTCTCATTTGATGTATGAGGAAACTGAGGCCTGGAGGGGACAGTGACATCAGAACCACTCTCCTGGGTGGCCTGTGGCTCTGGACACTCCTCTTGGCTCCCGTATGAACCTGAGCGGCCACCTGGTGCCTGTTGGTGCGGGCCTGGGTGACCTTGGATGAAAGTTACTGACCTGTCCCCTGGAGGCAGCTATAGTGACTCTCTTTCCCAAGTCAGTCTCCGTCCCAGGACCATTGCTTTCACTCTTTGCCGTGGCCTTGGGCCACTTCCGGGAGCTTGGCAAGCTGGGAGTCGTTGAACTGAAATGGTATGTAATCAGAATGCTATATTTTGTTGAAAATAAGAATGTTAGTAATGGGCTGGTTTCTGGCAAGTCAAACTGGGACTCTGAAATACATATTTTTCTCTGCTCTGCTCTAAACCTTCTAATTAGTGAAAACGCACATTTGCAGACAGAAATCAAATGTCATATTCCCTAACAGCTTGTCCTACATATCACTGAGCTGGTGGCATTCCACGGTTGCTAAATCAGGGCTTGCAGTGTGTGCACGCATGTGTCAGTGAGGAAGAGACAGAGGTGCTCGTTGGGGAGCCCTGGTGGCCCGTTTCCTTCCCTCCCAGACCCCTGGGCATCCCATCCCCGCCCCCCCCCCCCCCGTCAGCACGTGCTCGGCCACTGTGGGGAGATAGAGCTGTTCGCCCAATTAAAACATAGTTAGTAGGGGAAATGGCTTTCAGGGGAAAGCACTTTCTCCCAGGAAAATCTCTGCTGTGCAGTGTTCCGTAGCTAGATCCCGGCTCCCTCCAACAATGACTTCCATCAACAGACTTGGCTTTGGAAGAGCCAGTTTGTCCGTGACAACTGGCCCCGGTGCTTGGCGTGTCCTCCCCTCGCTAGAGTCTCAGCTGACGCAGGCAGCACGTGTGAGCCAGCTTTGGTAGGTTCCGTGGGGTTCTGGGGCGAGGACTTGTGGGGGGTCCTGGTCAGTTGGGGTCATTGTGGTTCTGCACAGCATTAACCAGGCTGCATGAAGCAGTGTCATAGAGACCCTTGGCCCCTCTGTGTTCGTGTCATTTGTATCTGGGGTGGTTTGTTGCAAACAGTTTCACAGTAGCCAGATCAAGAAAGTTACTGGCCGTGGCCAGAAGGTGGCTCCCTGGCAAGGCCATCACCTCCGTGGGCATCAGCCTCATCTGTGAATGGGGGAGCAGGCGGGCTGGGAGCAGGGAGGGGACCGTGCTGAGCTGGGGATCTCCACCATTCCGGGATTCCTCTGCCTGTGCCGGCTCTCACCTGCACCTCCTATTCTGTGTACTTACGTATTTCCCATTTCACTTCTGCCTCTAGGTCAGTGTTTTTCAAATGTGTTCCCAGAGTCAAAACTAAAAACTGTGCCATCAGATACATTTGGGGGTTAGAAAGTGAAGTGAACTAAGTTTCTTCATTGCAGGACTTCTCAGAGCCTTTAAAGTGGTAATTATGCCCCAGGCTGAGTCTTCCTTATCTAGGCATCCTTTACAGGTTAAGAAGAGAAGGCAGGTTATGGATGGGGCCGTGTGAGGTGGATTGTACCTAAGCTGACGCTTGATGTCACCAACACTTTTCTGTCACCCTTGCTTTGGTGTAGCTTCTTCCGAGTTGTCACATTTGGGCTGTGTGGAATGACCCAGCAATTTCTTTGTCTTGTCTCCCAGGATTTTGCAGAGTGGCCAAGCAGAGGCCCGGGCCAGCTCCTTTGTGGGGCCAAGCCCAGGCCCCGCCCAGAGCGTAGATACGGGAAGAGCTGCCTCTCCACTTGCCCCATGGCCTTGGTGGCCCTGTGTCAGGGCCATAGTCCCCAATCTGCAGTGGAACAGCAGGGACCCATCCCTGCAGCCCATCTCCCTGTTTAATAAAAACCATGAGGCCCCTCTCCTGTTTTTCTGTGCTCAAAGGTGTCTTAAACAAGAGACCTCATTTTTTTTTATCTTTTGCAAGTGACTTCTTACTTCCTGCTCCAGCCCTACACGTGTCCCCTGTACGTTTCCTGCTCGCCTGCTTCCCTGACCTTTGAAATGTGGTCCCTGCTCGGGAAACTTGCCTGGACCTCAGAGTTAATTACGGTCTTCCTCCGGGGCCGCGTGTGTCTGTGTGTGTGTGCGTGCGCAAGTTTGAGCGTGAACGTGAGTTGTGTGAGCAGAGCATGTGAGGTGTGTGTGTCAGGATTAGAGAGGACGGGAAGGGTGCTGGGAACAGCAGAAACAGGGCGCTTGAGCGCAGAGGCCGAGGGGCAGCTCCAGGCTGCGTTGACAGCCCAAGGCTGGCGCGTGGGTGCTGGAGGGGATGTGGGGAGGTGCTGGGAGCTGGGCAGGTGGGAGGCTGGGCTGCGACAAGGAGGGTGGGGCCGTGTGGGAAGGGGCCCGTCTTGGAGGTGCACATCCTCTTGGCAGCTGGGCCGTGCTCTGCACCGGGGCCCATTGGGTGGTGTGGTTACCTGCTCAGGGTAGGTGGGATGAGCTGGACAGGCTCACAGAGGACATGGGCTCTTTCTCCCCTGTGCCCCCGAGGCCAGGTCGTGTTCAGCCAGGTGTAGAGGACAGGGAGGGGGAACTGCCAGAGGCGTGGAGGTGGCTGGGGTGGGGTCTGCAGGAGACTTGATCTACTCAGGTGGGGGTGGCGTCCATGTCAAGGGACCTTGGGGACTGAGAGGACCAGGGGAGACCTCCTGACTTATGGGTCCTGAGGTGGGTGGGTGGTTGGGGTCTGAGGGATGCAGGTAGTTCAGCCAAGGTGGAAGTGGGGGGGAGCAGAGCCGTTCCCGGGGCGCTGGGAGGTGTTATCCGGGATCCCACTCTGCCTTGAGTTTGCCAAGCTTCCCATAAAAGGCAGAACATCTGCTTGGTTCAGGGAAACCCAAGATTTTATTATTGTTGTAAATGTCAAGCCCCTCATTTAGAATATTTAGACAACTGCAGAGTTGTGTCACCGACTCGAGCATGTCTCAGTTGGGTAAAAGCCTGAGTGAAAACATGAGATTCTGTTCCCAGAATTGTGGTTATGGTAGTCGTGCGAGGATTTGAGCGGCCACCGCCACCCCGGTGGGATGGACGCGTAGACACTGGGCGCCTGCTGTGAGCTGGGTACAGGGGACTGAACCATGGGGGTGGCGAAGGTCCCTGGCTTCGTGGAACTGTCTACATAAAAGTGATGTTGGGTGTTTACTGTTTCTTTTACCTCAGCTGAGAAAGTTCCATGAGGAGCTAGGGACGATTTTGCCGAGGACGTTGCTAATGTTTGAATGAATGAATATTTTCAGCTGCTGCAAGGTGCCTGAACTTCATTCTTGGTAAACAGGTGTGTCGTCCCTGTGCTTGGACAGGAGGGACTGAGCTTTGCGCGTGCAGAACGAGGAGGCCCGTTCGCCTGCGCTGTGGGAGGCCGTGCAGATTTCTCCCTGGTCCCCATCATTTTAGCCAGATCAGTGCTTTTCAGACATTTCCTCTCAGGGAGGCGGTAGGACTTTCCGGCGTGGGGGTGGAGAGGCTTCCCAGGCAGCCTAGGCCACGTGTCCTTGAAGTTTCGTGTTTTGTCATAAAATTCGTGGGAATTTGCAGACTCTCTGCTACAGTCGTGCCAGTTTTATTTTTCTTTAAGTATGTTTTGAATTTTATGTGAACTGCTTAGCATTATATCTGAGAAACCATGTGCAGCACCTGTATGCAAAACACGAGTGAAACCTTACAGGAGACAGTAAAGAGAACCCTATCTGGGAAGACGATGCCCTGGAGGCGGTGCTTCCCCCAGAGGGTCTGCGGCGCTCTTGCCTTCCTGTCCTTCCTGGTGCAGGAACGCTGGTGCCTGGCACCCCCAAAAGTGGGGTGGTGAGGGGTGCAGACTGGGGGTGCCAGGGGTGAGGTGGCCTCTACGCCGGGCATCCGGGAGCGAGGTGGGTGGGGTGCGGAGGTGGCGGGTGGGAGGCTGGTTATGTTGGGCAAAGGAGTAAATCGAGCAGATCGGTAAACATGTTGACAGTGACGAAAGCCAGCTCTCTCGTTCTGGGGAAGGGACTGACACAGAGGCGGGAAGGACTGGGAAGTACCCGAGGCAGCTGTCAGTGCTGCCGTGGACGCGTGGATTTTACCAAGTACACACAGGAATGGTTACGATGTGTGTCTGTAGAAACATATGCATGTACGTGCAGTTGGTGCTTGTTGTTCATGGTAGTTACGTTCTGTAAAAGTGCCGTGGACCCTAAATTATTGAAGACTGAACCGTGGCTCCCAGGGGATTCACCGGGCTGGGTCCTGAAGGTTCCTACGAGCCTCTGGTCACAACATTTTTGTCAACCCGTCAATACGTAACTTTGCCTTACGTGTACCTCTGTTCAAAGACACCCTGTTTGCTGTGCTGTTGATTCATTGACGTTGGACGCATAGCCAGCAGCGCCGTAACTCGTGTCCTCCGTGGAAAACGCGTCGAGGGATTCTGGCCCCGGGAACACCAGACAGCGCTTCAGCACTGGGGGGAGGGGGCACAGTTTCAACAGCGAAATTGCTGAGATAAAAGCACGGAAACGTGGAAAATGGGGTGCTAGCTGGATTGAGGACAGGGCACTTGTTTGCGTCGTGGCAGAGCGTTGCGGCCCCATTTGACCCCGGCTGGGGACGAGCTGCCGGTGACCCAGTTTGCTTCATCGCCCCGCACGTCTGTGAGAGGCTGTGCGAGTGTCGTGACGCTGACGTGGGGGTTACACGTGCGTGTTAGCGAGGAGGTGACCTCTCGGACACGGAGCCGGGAGACACGAGGATGGGCTGTGCACGCGCTGCCTGGCCGCGTCGCCTGAGAGGCCCGGACGCAAGGACCCAGCGGCAGTGAGCGCGCCGGTGCCCAGGGCTGGGTTCCTGAACGCTGCTCTCCCCCAGAAGGAACCAGACCCCCCAGCAAAGAGGCTGGTCCTGGGGCTGGGCGAGGGAAGGTGCAAGATGAGCCTGGGGCGTCTTTCTGTGCCAGAGAGCAGGACGTCCGTGAGGAAGGAGGGGGCTTGCCAGGGGGTCACGAGAGCCACCGTGAGGAACTCTCCCTGTCCAAATCTAGGAAAACGTGTACATAAAAATAAACAAGACTATTGGATTCTAGCCCATTTAGTAATATAGGAATAGAGGAGTGTACATTGACTTAAATAAAGGGAGAAGTGGTACATTGTGGTCAGGCCTTAATGACCAACCCATGTTTAAAACAAAGTCCAGAATGAGGGCTGTCAGTGTAGTTTCTAAGTCATTCTTTGTAGTGGCTCCTAATATCCTGTGATATTACTGCACCGCAAGCTTGCATTTACTCATGTTATTTTTAATTGTGGTAAAATACACATCAACGTTACCGTCTTAACCGTTTGTTAAGCGTGTAGTTCCGTAGCACTGAGAATACTCACGTTGCTGGGCAACCACCGCCACGCCCGTCTCCCACCATAACTGAGTAACTATTAAAACCAGACTTTCACGACCTCGAACAGTAGCGCAGCAAGTGTCATTGTACAGCTGTCTGTCCTGCCGGCTAAGCTGTGACATTTTGCTGTTATGTATTATAACAATAAGGATCCCAGCGTGGGACGTGAGGCCGATCTGGCCGCGACATCTGTCACCCCATCCGTTGCCAGGGTAGGTTCGGCTGATCCGGCTGGCCTGGCGGGTGTCCCTGTCCCCCCTCATCGCTCCGTGTGTGTCCCTCCCGGAGCTGTGTTCTTGGGAGAGGATGACTTTCCCCGATACAGGAGGACCACTCTTTGGTCAGGGGTGTGCGAGTCACTGCACTGCCCTGTTGGAGCCTCCCAACCAGCTCTCGGGGTTCATTTGTAGGAGGATGTGGGGTAGTCAAGACTCCAGACACATCCAGATGGGGTGCTGCACGTGGTGGTCTGCCTTTCTTAAAAAAAAAACCAACCAAACAAACAGAAAAACCTAGCAAATCCCAACATGGATCTTTGTGGAGCTTGGGAAGCTGATTCTAAAATGTACAAGGGATGTAACGGGCCCGGGACAGCCGGGGTGTTTCTGAAGGAGATGAATCCGGAGCCTTATTTTGGCACATCATGCACCAGCATGGGTAGACAAATGGAGGACCCTGGACTCAGGTGTACCTGGAAGTTTGGCATCTGTGGAACTCTTGCCTCTGGGGCTGGGAGTGTGAGGAGGTGCATGGGGTTGTATTATGAATACTCGGTTTGAGAAAAAGGTAGAAGGTACTCAGGGAGCTGTGTTAGGTGTCAGGGATGTTGAATGCACAGTTGCATCTTGGGGTCCCGCCTGGGCATGCTCAGCATTAGAAGGTCATGTGCGTCCTTCAGGGCTCCAGCTCTTCCTCCTCCAGGAAGCCAGCCAGGTCTACCCACAGCCAGCTCCCCCCCTCCTCCAGGCTACAGGCACCGCCTGTCCGTGTGCTCATCCCACCTCTTCTTAGGTGGTGGTTGGACAGCCTGTGTGAGTGTGCATGCGTGTGCACGTATGTCCTACCCAGCCAACACGCGGGCTCCATGGTGTCTTCCATCTCTTGGCCTCCTATAGGGCTGGCTCTGGAGAAAGGATCATTCCTGACTGATTAATCTGTAGTTCGTGTCCAGGCTCCAGCCTGCTCCAGTGAGCAGTTGGAGGCCCAATGTAATGCTTGGTGAATATAAATAAGGCATGTACTAAAAATGCTGCTTATTTTGGTATAGTAGCAAAGGATTGGATTACCTTGAATTGGGTCTTGTTTGGTGTAACCATGTAAACAGTGTAAAATATAGGCTATTGGAATGGAAGTGCAGACATCTGTTATGAATTCTATATATAAATATTGGATATGCTTACATGGGTTAAAATGGGATTATTGGCGCTTGGGTTTGCAGACTCCTGATTCTGCTGCAGTAGTCTCCAATCATGGGTCCTGGTACCCAAGGCAGGAGGGGGCAAAAGCTGGCCTTCCTCTGACACTGACTTGCTGGGAGATCTGGGAAGGGCAGACAGGCACCCGTTCCAGAGACAGACCTAAGTTCTCTCCCACCACTCCCTGATAGGGAAGTGCCGGGCGCCCATAGCGGAGTGTGGGGTGTCCCCAGTACATGCTGAGAAGGGCTGCCTAAGTCCAGAGTTGCAAAAGGTAGTTTGCACCCAGTTAAACCTACTGGGAACCAGGACAGACGGAGGAAGAATGTCCTGGGGAATTTAGCCTGTTCAGTGTGCACTGGTGCCTTTTTTAAAAAATTACCTGTTTTTATTGAGAAGAAATTCAGTAAGATAAACCATTTTAAAGTGAACAGTTGAGTGACATTTGAAGCATTCACAGTGTTGCGTGGCCATCACCTCTATCTGGTTCCAGAACGTTTCCATCACCCCAAAAGGAAACCCCGTACCCCTTAGGCAGTGGTCCCCATTCCACCCTCCCCCAGTACCCTGCAGCCAGTGATCTACCTTATGTATCTGTGGATCCTTGTGTTCTAGATGTTTCATACAGGTGGAGTCATCCATTCATTGTGGTCATTGTGTCTGGCTTCTTCACTGAGCATAATTTTTTTTAACATATATCCATGTTGTAACGTGTGTCAGTGCCTCATCCACCCCTCCCTTTTTTTTAAAGAGATGGGGTCTTACTATGTTGCCTAGGCTAGTCTCCCAACTCCTGGGCTCAAGTGATCCTCCCTTCTCAGCCTCCTGAGTAGCTGGGACTATAGGTGTGTGCCTCCACACCCAGCCGCATTCCTTTTTATGGCTGAATAATATTCCCTTGTATGAACAGACCACGTTTTGGTTATCCATTCATCAGTTACGGATATTTGAGCTGTTTCCACGTTTTGGCTGTTGTGGATACCGCTGTGACCACGTGTGTACGTGTATTTGGGTACCAGCGTTCAGTTCTTTGGGTGTATAGGTCAGAGTGGAATTGCTGGGTCTTACGATCATTTTACATGTGACTTTTTGAGGAACTACCTGTTCTCCACAGCAATAGAGGTGTCTTTGAAGAGTAGTTATCATTTCCTGCCTTACAAATGAGGAAACTGAGGCTGAGAGGGGAGATGAAAAGTCTTGCCCGGAATCTCACAGCTGGAGACCGGGCTGGAGTTTGAGTTCCTGTGCCTGGATGGGGCTGGCCCAGGGCTGGATGAATGAAGTGCCTAATTAACAAAAACCACCACCACCCGGCTATTATTTATTGAGAACTTAAAATGTGCTGCTACTGGGTGGAGCCTTTGTATGAATTGTCCCGGTTAAGCCTCACGCTCTGATGCGGAGGTGCAGTAATCACCCGCTTTTCATAGACAGGGTGTCGAGGTCAGAGAAGGCAAGAGATTCTCCTGGGCCAGGTCTGAGCTGGGCTGCTAACCCTGGGGTCCTGCTCTGAGCGGTCACCCTGCGCTGGCGCCGGGGCTCCCGCTTTGAAGGGCTGACCAGGTCCTTCTGCCCTCGCGACATGTGGTCCTGAAAAATAGATACTTGCACAGATAGCTTCATGGAAACGTGAATGGGATTTGGAGTTAGAACGTTAATAAATACCGATTTACCAGCATGCTAGCGAGACTCCTCTGCCCAACAAGGCCGCTTTCCTTTTGGTCCGTGTTTCCGCCTGCTCTTTCTCTTAACAGCCGTCCGTTCCAGCACAGGTCCGGGTCGTGGTCATGTTGCGTGTGTGGTGTTTCTTTTTGATGACAAGTCACACGTTTTTGATTTTGCCACAATCCTTAGTACTTTACTAGATACAACTTTCCCACTGAGATGACAGTCTAGTTACCCCAACATTGGAGATTGTTTATTATCATTATTTGTTTTTTGCTATGACAAATAAGGCTGCAGATATTGTATCTAAGACCTTTTCCTTCTTTCTGACGTTCCTTGGGATGCATTCTTGTGAGGTGATCCCCGGGGAGAGGGTTTAAACATTTTGTGGTCCTTAACACAACAGTTGACACAGTGTTTTCTGAAATGTTCGTTCCGGAGTCTGCGGCCACCAGATGACAATCTGTTTGTTTTTCCTGGTGATCCTGTGTGGGTCCTGGGGGCCCTGGGGTGTGGCGCGGTGGCTTCAGCCCTTGGCGTGTCCACCCTCCCCAAGCTGGAAGCTTCCAGGTGCAGCCTGACAGCTACCCCAGCCCTGTGGCCCTCCCTCCTCTCCCTGCTGGCATTAGATCATTTCTTCCTGGGATTCCTTCTCACTGCCCAGAGCCCAGGACAGAGGTGAGCAGGTCACGGCACCTTTCTGAGGGCTGCAGTCTGCTCACCTGGGGGAAGTGTGGCTGTGACCCCTCACCCCCAGGGGACTGTGAAATGAGAGGTCTTGGCACGTGGGGGAGGAGCCTGTAGGACCAGCGCCCTGTACATCCACCCCAGGACCTTTGCACAGGTCTGCCGCTCCCTCCCCTCAGTAGGCCTGCTCTGACGCCTCATGCCACGTGTAGACCCCCAGCCCCTGTCCCTGCTCTGTTTTCCCAGTCCTCAGCCATTATGAGCAAATGTTACTGAAATTTCCTTACTGATGGTGTTTATTGCTTGTCCATTTTCCCTGTTGGAATATAGGACCATGAAGGTGTGCTCTTGGTGTGGCCTGTGTTCTCTGTCCTCAATCCTCTCCCAGGGCCGCCTTGTCCATGTCCACTCTGCTTTCTTCCTCCATTCCTGCCTGCAACCCCCCGCGGGGCTGGCTTCTCCCTACCTGGGCTTCTTGCCCCTTTTGGAGAGGAGGGGGTGACAGAGCCCTGTGGCAGGGTCCCTGGGTGGCAGCGTGTCCTCCCCACATCAGCCAGGGCTCCCCAGACCCAGAGGAGGGGGAGCCGGGCAGGAGGTGCTGCCTGTGCCCTGGGGAAGGCAGGGGCCACCCACACAGAACCCATCCTCCTCCGCATGCCCTGGGGCCACCACCAGGTCTTCCCCCAGGTGATGATGTGGGTACCTCTTAAACTTAGGAGTTAAGCATGTGGTTGTTTCTAGAAGCCAGAGCAGCTCCTGGAAAGAGCCTGCTGCCAAGGCCCCAGCCGTGCCTGCTGCTGTGGTAGGTTGGAAAAGCACAGGAAATTAAACCACCCCCATCTCTGGCCTTTGAAGTGTGCACCTGAACTGCCCGGGAGTGCAAACCCTAGTGAAATGTGGTCTTTCCAGTTTGAGGAGAAAGAACAGAGCAGAGCTAGGGTTTTTTGTGCTTCCAAGAGCTGTCTGTCTCCCTGCCCTGGGCTGGCCCTGGTCTCCCCCTGGGACCTCTGGCTGCAGCAGGATGAGTTTACTGGACTCCTGGGTGCTGTGGACTGCCCCTGGGAGTGGAGCGGAGCTTCCCTCGCAGCAGGTCCCCTCCTGCCTGGAAAATACAGCCAGTGGGCGGCTCCTGGTCTGTCTGCCGGGCTCCTCTCTCACCTGCCTGCTCACCCTCAACTGCCTGCTCACTTGCCAGGTGAGGGTCGCTGCCTCCTGGAGGAGCTGGGTTGCAGCAGGACGCTCTGTGTCCAGGGCCCCTGTCCCTGCTGGCTTTAGCAAGGGGCTCTTGGGCTGGAGCTGCGTCCACCCTGGTGGTGGGGGACTTCATGGGGCCTTGGCTACAGCACTGTGTGTGTGTGTGTGTGTGTGTGTGTGTGTGTGTGTGTGTGTGTGTGTCTGGGGAGAGGACCAGCTTCTCAAAGGGCTTTGTGACCTCCCAGAAGGTTAAGACCACAGCATGGAATTTCGGCATGCCCGAGCACGTCACACCTTCGATGCATGAGTGGGAACAAGCTGGGGGACCTTGATGCGGGGAACCTTGGGCCGGCTGGGGCACAGTCAGCCTCATACACAAAACAAAATGACGTTATTGGAAGTCCCTGCTCCAGTGGGCGATGGATGGGAACTCGCCCCAGGAGTGCTGAGGTGCCTGCATGTGCGCAGGGTGACTTTGCTGGCTGTGGCTCTGCCTGCTTGTGCCCTGTGGATCCCGAACACAGCCCTGTTCCCTGCGAGGGCCCTCCTGCCTCCATTCTCATCGCTTCTGTCTTCCCTGGAGGTCCCGGACCGCCCTCATCCTGGGTGTGATTCCTGCTCCCCCACTGCGGCCGGCATCTGAGCCTCGGGTTCACCTGTTGGCCAGACCTCCTGGTAGCGATGCTCCCTCTTCCTGATGGGGACAAGGACTGGGCTCTTCTGGGCACCCCCTTCCTCCTCACCTCTCACAGGGCACAGGTGGCTCACTGTCACGGAGCCGGGGTGCCTGTAGGCTGGGTGGGGTGGGTGAAATGCAGACCCCTGGCCAGCGTTCCTAGCGCAGTGACTGCGGGCTGGACCCAGGCAAGGGCAGGGTGTGACCAGGCGGGCCCTGGGACCCTCAGCACATCGGGGAGCAGTCTTGTGAGCCGTTGGAGGGAGGGTGGCCTGTCAGCAAGGACACAGGGAAAGTTCTGTTTCCAATTTTCAAAACCTTTTCATCGAAGTATGTACACACTGAGAAGGGATGCATTTCTCCGAACTGAACGCATCCCCACAACCACACGATGGGGTGTTCCAGAGCACTGAGGACTTCGACATCGGCCGGGCAGGGTCCCCTGTAAGCCTCATCTCCCCCTCTGTAAAGAGGGGTGATGTCACCCACAGCCCGAGCAGGTGTGGGACCCATGGCGTCCCTGTGTGTGAACTGCAAAGAGCTGTCCACCTGTGGCCACGAGTTTTACTGCTGTTTGGATGTTTGGGGCAGGGAGGAGTGAGACCAGGGGTGGATTTTTCGGCATGCCGGGGCGGGATGCTGTGGCCGTGTGCTCCTCCTGAGAGGGCAGGATGCCTAGTTCAGCTGCGGTTGTAACAGCCCATTGTTTGGTTTCTTTTCTTTTTTAAAACATTTTTTATTGTGGTAAAATATATTACAATTTTTTATTGTGGTAAAATTTACCATCTTAACCCTTTTTTTTCCCCTTTGGATACTGAGTTGTACTCTGTCACCCGTGCTGGAGTGCCGTGGCACCGCCATAGCTCACTGCAGCCTCCAACTTCTGGGCTTGAGCCATCCTCCCGCCTCAGCCTCCCGAGTGGCTGGGACCACAGGCATGCACCACCATGCCTGGCTAATTTTTCTGTTTTTTGTAGAGATGGGGTCTTGCTCTTGCTCAGGCTGGTCTCGAACTCCTGGCCTCACGTGACCCTCCCGCAGCGGCCTCCCAGCTTAACCATTTTAGGTGTGCGGTGCGGCGGTGTTAAGTGCGTTCGGCTGTTGCTGTGCAGGCAGCACCGCCGTCCGTCCCCAGAACTGCTTCCATCTTCCCCAACTGACCCGTCCCTGGTGAGCGGCAGGTCTCCGTTCTCTCTCTGCAGCCCCTGGCGGCCACCATCCTACTTTTCGTCTCAGTGAATTTGACTCCCCAAGTGCTGTATAGAAGCAGAATCGTACGGTGTTTGTTTTTTGCGACTGGCTCATTTCACTTACCATAATGTTTTTGGTGTTCATCCGTGTTGTAGCGTGTGTCAGAGTTTCCTTCCCTTTTAGGGCTGAATAGCATCCTATTGTTTGGCTAGACCCCGTTTTACTTCTCCATTCATCCCTGGAGGGACGCTCTGGTGGCCTCCACGTTTTAGCTATCGTGAGTAATGCAGCTATGAACATGGACGTGCAAATGCCTGTTCGTCCCCTTGTTTTCAGTTCTTTTGGGTGTAGGCCCAGAGGCGGAACTGCTGGGTCACATGGTAATTGTATTTTAATTTTCTAAGGAACCACCATCCTGTTTCCCGTAGCAGCCGTACCGTCTTATATTCCCATCAATAGTGCGCAAGCATTCCAGTTTCTCCGCGTCGGTGCCAACACTTGTTACTGTATTTTCTATTTGTTTGATAGTAGCCATCCTACTGGGTTCAAGGTAGTATCTCATTATAGTTTTGATTTGCATTTCCCTAATTATTGCTGTTAAGCATCTTTTCATGTGCTATTTGGCCATTTTTGTGTCTTTGGGGAAATGTTCAAGTCCTTCACCCACTTTTGAGTTGGGTTGTTTCTTTGTTGTTGAGTTTTGGGAGTTCTTTATATATTCTGGATCTTAATGCCTTCATCGCTACATGATTTGGAACTATTTTCTCCCATTCCGTGGACTGCCTTTTTACTCTGTTGATAGTGTCTTTTGATGCACAAAATCTTAATATTTTCATAAAGCTCAGTTTGTCTGTGTTTTTCCTGTTGTCGTCGTCTGTGCCTTCCCATCGTTTGATTTTCACAGTGTCCCTTCCGGCCGCAAAGAGCCGTAGTCCTGGTACGGTGAGGACGGTGGTGGTGGCCCCGCTGCAGGTGTTGAGGACTCGAGTCCCCTCCTGCAGAGGAGGTCTCTGGGAGTGGGAGGGGCCAAAATGTGGGCAGGTGCTGTCGTGGCGGTGGAGCCCCAGCTCGGACCGTCCATCCTGCTGTGTGGGGGACTCGCCCCCTTGTTCTGGTCCCGAGTCTGCCCAGGTAGCCTCACAGAGGTTGCACGTCCTTCCCCTGCTGAAATGCGACCGAGTGTAGAATTCAGTGATGTGATTTCCATTGCCTGAGTTCAATTTGTTCTGATTTCCTATTTCCAAAGGAGCATCATGGTGGGGGTAGGAGTGTGCGCTTGGCTGGGTCCCCCGTCTGCACAGGAGACCCCGGTGGTCTGCTGTTTCATGAGGAATGTCAGCTGTTTATATCCAAGTCTTAAGGTGGTTTTCTGGGGTGTTTGTGGCCAGCTCAGCCCTGCTAGATGCAGACAAAGACATCGATCGACGGAGCTCCCTGGAGGCCCCCACCTCCTCGTGTCCACACCTTGTGGATTTACTGTCTCTCTGGAGTGTGTGTAGGTTATTGGACCCTCTCGGGCTGGCCTCTGGGATCTGAGGCATCTGGAAGGGATGACAGTCCCCCCAGATTCTCATTCAGCTGGAAATGAGACCCTTGTCTGTGGGGGTCAGTAGGGGCAGGAGGGACTGCAGGATGGGCCGGGGGAGGTGAGGGCAGATCACAGTGCTTGCGGTGGGTGGTGGAGAGGGGAAGAGTAGGTGAGGCCAGGTCAGGGAGCCTGACCTCATTCCACATGGCGCTGGCACAGGGAGCTATTGAAGGTGTTTGAGCTGAGGGTGGCCTTCCAGAGCACTCATTGCGGAGCTGTCTAGGACCCGGGTGGAGAGAGATGGACTGCAGAGGTGTGTGGGAAGCTGAGGCCACAGTCCCAGGAAGGGGCCTGACTTCAGCCAGTGGGTGGAGATGTGTAAGGGAATCTTGAAGCTCTGTCCAGCCTGAGCTCCACATCCCAGCCTGTGACGGGGGCTTTGAGCCACCTCAAAAAGCTTGGCCCCTTGGCCAGGCCTCTGCAGGGCAGCATGGCCAGGGCTGTGCCTGCCTGTTCCCCTCCTCTGCATCAAGCTGGCAAAGGTGATGTGTCTTCCCTGAAGAGCAGGGTAAGGCCTCCGTGGCCTCTGGAAGACCATGCAGCCTTGTCCGTGGCGTTGATGTGGGAGGGGTGGGCACGGCAGGAAGAGTCCCTGTGGCTGGGCGGGGGGGATGAACACAGCAGTGGTTGAATGAATGGTAGCCGTGGAGTCCAGTGGTGGGAAGACTGTCTGCTGCGCTGGAAGAGCCGCCGAACGGTATAGGCTGGGGCCCCCTGCGTGACTTACTGCCAGCGCCTTGGGGTGGAAGGAAGGAGCTGGACGTTTTGGGTACAGGTGGGGCAGGTGCCAGGGCTGTGTGTTCACCGGCTCGGCCAGTGGTCCTCACGGTTTGCTTCTGCCCCCACAGCCTCGCCGCTCCTGCTGTTCGCCAACCGGAGAGACGTGCGGCTGGTGGACGCGGGCGGCGTCAAGCTGGAGTCCACCATCGTGGTCAGTGGCCTGGAGGACGCGGCGGCCGTGGACTTCCAGTTCTCCAAGGGAGCCGTGTACTGGACAGACGTGAGTGAGGAGGCCATCAAGCAGACCTACCTGAACCAGACCGGGGCCGCAGTGCAGAACGTGGTCATCTCCGGCCTGGTGTCGCCCGACGGCCTGGCCTGTGACTGGGTCGGCAAGAAGCTGTACTGGACGGACTCGGAGACCAACCGCATCGAGGTGGCCAACCTCAACGGAACATCCCGGAAGGTCCTTTTCTGGCAGGACCTTGACCAGCCGAGGGCCATTGCCCTGGACCCCGCTCACGGGTAACCCTGCCGCTCCTCCTCCTGGTTCCTTGGCGGGGGATGCTGTGGTCCTTTTGCTTTTATTTGAGCCCCAGCTTCTTTTTCAGAGAAAACTTGTCGATCTTAAAATGAGTTCATCTCTCAGAATTTGTTGTTGAGAATTATTTCCCCTCAGTGTGCCATGGTTATGTTTCTTTTTAAGCCTGCGTGTCAGAGGCGTCTGATGTGGGCCGTGGGTGCGAGCCGGTAACCGCATCTTTGACGTGTGCGTGGTGGGAGGCCCGGGAGTGCGGGCTCTCCGGCAGCTGGAGTTTGCACCTTACGCCTGCTTTACAACTACCTTGGCTGAAAATGGGTTGGGAAAGTGCAACTCCTTATCTGGAAGCAGAACTTGCAAGGGGTGGTTTCTCTGTTCTGGAAGCTTCTCTGTCCCCTCTTGCTTGCTGGACTGACTGAGCTTATCTGGGCCCTTGAAGGCTCAGGGCCTGGCCAGGAGGCCCAGGTGGGAGTGCGTGAGTGGCGGTAAAGCTAAGAACGTGTGTGGAGTTGGCAGGCAGGGGTGGAGGTTTTGGGGGGAGATGGCTGAGCTTCACTGGCCAGCAGGCCAGGCTTATTCCAGACTTTTCCTAGCAGAGGGAACAGTGTGTCCAGCTCCGACTTCGTCCCTTGTTTGCCTCTGCTCTGGTGGCCCTGGAGTGATGCTGGGGTGTGGCCTGAACACCTGTACCCGGCTGCCCAAGCCGGGCCCTGCTCCGCCAGTGGCCGCTGACCTGGCTGCGCCTGTCCAGTTCTGTGCTTCTCGGTTGTCAGAAACTGGCGCACGTCTTGAACAGAGGACAAGAGCTTTTTTTTGCCCTCAGGCTCTGTTGGAAGCACTATGCGTGTTCATTTAATGTCACCACAAGCAGTCCCAGCTTCGCCTCCCCTGCTGAGGAGCTTCTGTGGGACGGCCTGGATCTGCTGAGTTAGAAACTCCCAGGAGTGGCCGTGCGCCAGGCCAGCCGCGGGAGCCTGCGTGTCTGCCTCCCTCCCTGCGCTCGGGGCCTGGGAGCCCTTCCCTTGGCTGTCTGAGCTTGAAGTAGGACTGAAGCCCCCCAGGCTCTAGTGTTGATGCCACCAGCTTGCCACTGTCCTTGGCAGTGGCCTCCCCACCCCAGAGTTGACCCTGGTTGTGTGGCCTGCGCAGCGGCTGGGCTGTGGGGGTCGGGTCGGCAGGCTGTGCACAGGCCTCTGGGCCTGCCCAGGGAGGTGGGGTCTGGCTCAAGGAGCGGGCTGGGTGAGGGGTGCCTGGCGGCCAAGGGAACCTCTTTTTTTTTTTTTTGAGACAGAGTCTCACTGTGTTGCCCAGGCTAGAGTGCCGTGGCATTAGCCTAGCTCACAGCAACCTCAAACTCCTGGGCTCAAGCAATCCTCTGCCTCAGCCTCCTGAGTAGCTGGGACTACAAGCGTGCGCCACCATGCCCGGCTGTGTGTGTGTGTGTGTGTGTGTGTGTGTGTGTGTGTGTGTGTGTGTTTTAGTTGGCCGATTAATTTCTTTCTATTTTTAGTAGAGACGGGGTCTCGCTCTTGCTCAGGGTGGTTTCAAACTCCTGACCTTGAACGATCCTCCCGCCTCAGCCTCCCAGAGTGCTAGGTTACAGGTGTGAGCCACCACACCCGGCCAAGGGAACCTCTTTGCTCTGCACGCCGGCTTAGGAAGCGACTGGACTGGCTCCTGGACACGTGCGGGAGGAGTTGAGCCTTTTGGAGCCCCGCTGGTTTGTGTAGAAGCTGAGAGTGTGTGAGTGTGTCCAAGCAACTGAGTTTGGAAGTGGGAGGGTGTGAGTCTGTGTGTGCGTGAGTGAGTGTGCACGTGAGCATGTGTGCACACGTGTGCATGAGCGAGTGTGTGTGCAGGAATCTGCATGCAAGTGTGTGTGAACCAGTATGTGTGCAGGTGGAGATGTGCTGTGGAAAGGGGTAGGATGGGGTGAAATTTACAAGTATTTTGCCTCCCTGAGGGCAGGCCGGAGCAGCCTAGTGCCCCACTGCCTGAGGAGCACCCAGCCCCAGCCTCGCGGGGTGCCATGCTGGGCAATCACTCATCCCATAGGCCCGTCTTGCCCCCTCCAAGTGGGCTGGTGCCTGCAGTTGCCCAGGGGCCAGGCTGACCTGCAGGGACCATCTCTGTGCTGCCCAATGAACTGTGTCCCCCTCAGATTTCTCCCCACCCTGCAGTGAGGTTCCAAGACCCCTGACCGCCTTCCTGGGAGGTGATGGCTGGTGTTGCCGTGTCCGTGGCCGAGATGGGGCATCCATCCATGGCGGGAGAGGCTGAGGGGGGCAGCCGGCTGGAGACCTCAGCCTGGGGCTGGCTCACAGTGTGCTCAGCGGTGGACGCCGTGGCTGTCATGTCACTATTGGCCTTCCTCCTCCACCCTCCCCGCCCCAGCATGGGATGCTGCGGCTCCTTCACCTCCCAGCCGGGCATTCAGCCAGTGTTTACAGCACTTGTACACTGGCTGGGGGGTGCTTGTCCAGGCTGCAGACACAGCCCAGTCTCTGCCCTCGAGGCCCATAAAGTGTACGAGGGTTGGGGGACCGTTAGTGTGTCTGGATAGTGGATAGTGTGTCTGAGAGGGATGGGTGCCTGGAGGAAAAAAGCAGTGCCCAAGGCCTGGAAGGTGGTGGCGAGGGGCTTCCCGTCGGAGCTCAGGACCCTGGGAAGGCCTCTTGGTGAGTTCTGAGCAGACACCTGAAGCCTATGAGGCTGAGAGCCGTGCAGCCCTCTAGGGGAAGAGCGTTCCAGGCAGAGGGAGCAGCCAGTGCAAAGGCCCTGGGGCAGCTAGGGGCTGGGACTGTTTGAGGGGCTGTGGCAGAGTGAGGGGCATGTGGGGAGGGGCAGGTCCGGTCTTAAACCTGGGAGTCACCTGGCCTGACTCAGCCTATGGGAGCGGCTGTTGGAGTGAGAGTAGGCTGTGGGGTGGGGTGGGGGCAGGAGCGCTGTCAGTGGTCATTACTGTGATCCTGGTGAGGGGGGCAGTGACTTGGACCAGGGGGTGGCAGCCTGGGGGTGAGAAGTAGCCAGATTTGGGATCTGTTTTGAGAGGAGAACCACCTGGATTTGCTGGCCCTCTGCATGCGGGTTGGATAGAAAGATAAGAATCGAGGATGGCTTGGTGCTGCTCTGCACCTCAGTGTCCTGTCTGTACAGAGATGTGGCCGTGTCACACATCACGTGGACAACACTGAGAACTACTTATGGGTTCAATACATGTTAACTGTTAAAACAGAAATGCCCTTTCCCACCACCCGAGGTCTCCACGCCTGTGCAGTTTTCTCCCTTTAATTCCTTGTGGCTTTTACCATGTTAGTTGGGAGGTGCTAGGTGCTTGGTGGGGAGGTGCTAGTGCTTGGTTGGGAGGTGCTAGGCACTTTTTGGGAGGTGCTTGGTGCTTGGTAGGGAGGTGCTTGGTGCTTGGTTGGGCGGTGTTTGGTACTTGGTAGGGAGCAGTCTTCCCCATGCTCACATCTGGGCTGGCCTTATCTGCACCATCTCTGGGAGCCGGTCAGTCTCTGTTTCGCTCTGGCTTTGCTTATTAAACATTCAGAATGGTTCCTTTATGCTCGTCTCCAAATTCTTTCCCAGAATCACATCTGCTCTCCCCAGGATCACGCCTGTCCCTGGGGCAAAGTTGACCTTGGTGTTGATGCTGGGGCCTCTCCCCACACCTTCCCCTGCCGCAGTGAGCTGCCTGACGTGTGAGGGAGGAAACAGTGGGTGCAGCCTCCCTCATCAGATTGAATGATGCTGGTAACACTGGGTATGGTCCCAGGTTCATCTGTGACTGTGGTTGAGGTTTGAGGTGTCTACTCTGTCCCCTTAGGCACCACATTGCCCAGGAGGGGGGACTCCAGCCTGTCCACAGAAGCCTGTGGGCAACACCCCCAATCTCACCGAGTGCTGGCTTGAATAGTGGTCCTCAGGCACAAATTCAGGCTCTGAGTCCGGTGGGCAGGACCCCTGTCCCAAGCATGGGGACAGTAGAGGGGAGAGTTTGTCCTGCATCCTGGCTGCAGGCACCAGGCTACAAGGAGCAGCTAGGCCCCCTCCTGGCCTGTTGAGCCTGTTGCCACCTCCTTGTGCCCTCTTGTGACGCTGTTCCCAACCAGGCTCCTTCCTCGGGGTGGGGGGGGCTCCTGCGCTGGCCATCATCAGGAATGTCACCTCAGTGTGCACACGAGCAAGAGCCCCGCAGCCGGAGGGGCCCTGGCTTCCGAGAAAGCAGTTTCAGCAGTGCAGGTGGCCCAGCTTCACGTCCAGGCAGGTGTAGGGGAGGCATGTGCCCCCAGCGCTTGGGTGCCCAGGTGGGCTCTGAGGAAGACCCTCTGGCCCTCAAGAATCTGGGGCCAGGAAGACACCAGACCCACATGGGAGGAGGCCCTGGCCTGGGCCAGCTTCCCAGGGGCTGCAGTGGCCCCAGGGGCTCACATTAAAGCCAGGGTGAAACCCAACCCCCTCTTTAAAATGCAGCATGGCCCTTCCCTGAAATAACACACGACCACAACCACAGCAGCCTCTGCAGGAAGGCCCTCCTGCGGCCCTTTTCTTCGGAAGTCGATTTTCCTCCGTGGAATCTGGCTGGGCTTGTGGTGGTGTTTGAGACTTTGCAAGAGCACATCCACGCCGGTCGGTCCCTGGAAACCGACAGACTTGCAAATTCCCCATTTAAGGAAGCCAGCAGGCCTGTTATGAAACTCGGGGAAGGAATGCGAG
Source organism: Lepilemur ruficaudatus (assembly GCA_963574885.1). Lineage (NCBI taxonomy): Eukaryota > Metazoa > Chordata > Mammalia > Primates > Lepilemuridae > Lepilemur > Lepilemur ruficaudatus. Next base: position 35,434 of record CAUYRT010070030.1, read on the forward strand.
TTATGCTCCTCATGGAGGTCCCGGATCCTTCACATTTTCTGGCCTTTTCCAGAGGCCCCAGTGGAGCGTTTTGGGAGGGCCTGTGTGACTCGACCTGAGATCGATTCTCCTGATGCCTCTTGGCCAGTGGCGGGAAGTCCGGGCTCTCCCCAGGCTCCCGGGGGTGGGAAGTGTGCAGGTAGAGAAAGACGCCTGTCCCGGGCCCTCGGGAGCCTTTGCCGGGCTGGCCGCCAGCACCTTGGAGCCTCGGGCTGCCAGGAAAAGTTCACCCACACCCAGGCCCTGCTGGCGAAGGGGTGAGTCATGATGGCCAGGCTTAGGCCCTAACCAGACACCATGCTGCATTCCCAGAGTGGCCACTCGGTGCTCGTGAGCTGAGACAGGTCATCCTTTCCAGTGCCTGGTGTTCTCACCTGCCTGATGGGAACAGCAGTGCCTGCTTTCCCTGCGTTGGGCAGGGGCACAGGAGACAGTGTGAGAGAGGCTGCTTGGAGAGGCGTCCGTGTGAAGCCTGCCCCCTGCTCCTGTCCCCGCGGAGCTGGAGAAGAGGGGCGTGGTGACAACAGCTGAGTGCAGTACGTTTGTCATGAGCTGTCTGGTCACAGCCCCTCCGGAAGGTGGCAATGGTTGGCTTGGAAATGCCACCCCGCTGGGAAGCCTGTGTGACCCTATAGATGTGGCTGGCCTCGGCCACCCGAAGCTCCTGTGGCTGAGGAGCTCCCCTGGTTGGGGGAGGCCTGCCGTCTGACGGAGGCCTGCCGTTGGACGGAGACCCCCAAGGGGTGAGGCTGGGCTTGTTCTCTCCTGTCTCCGGCTGCCACATTGGCCCCTCGTGGAGGTCAGCTCAGGGTTCACTGAAACGGGATGAAGTCTCGCCTCTGAAAAAATGGAGGCCCAGAGTGTGGAGTGACGCGCTGTTGTGAGAGAGACCAGCTCCAGGAGAAGAGAGAATCCACTCGCTGATGGAATTAGGACGTCTGCGAAGTGCTGCTGTTGTCAGCGCACCTGAGCCCGGGGAGCCATCCCTCCCCATCCCGGCCTGGGCTCTGCTCTCCCCGGCAGCCCTCCCATGATGGCAAAGGAGGCTCCCGGGAGTGCCCTGCCCTCCCCAGTCGGGGTTCCAGGCTGACCACCGTGCACCCAGCTTGGACAAGCTGCCTGTCTCCGAGGCAGTCGCTGGGGCCAGGGGTAATGGGATTTGCTGACAGGTCAGGCCGGTCCTGTGCCCACCCTAGGAGGAGGAGGATGGTGCCACAGGGGAGCCAGCACCATCTCACACAGACTGGTGTTGGGAGGCTGCTCCAAGGACGATGCGGGCACTGTCCCCTTCTTCTGCCGAGAGGGGTAGACAGAACAGAATGGGTCTGCCAGCCCTGTGGCCCATTGTGGCCGACTGGGACGGGACCTTGTGTCCTCCAGGCTGGTGTGGTTCCCCTCTGGTCTCTGCCGAAGAGCCACGCCCAGCCTCCAGACACACCCTGCGGTCGCCTCGGGACTGGGCTTTGTCTGGGCGCTGGTGAGGGTGGGCCCTGCCCTCTCAGACGCTGGACGCTGTCTCTGCTCACGTCGTTTTGGCCCACTGGCTGGACATCAGACGGGGGAACCTCGTAGGATGTGGTTGTTTCTCATGGGTGTATGACGCCTGCCCCTGGTGGAACCCTGAGAATACGACAAAGCCACGCTACCCACAGGCCCACCCGGAGTAGCTGCCGCTGCTATTCCAGTGCACGCCCAGCTGCGTGTCTTGTCCTTTTCAAATGGACTTTACTTTTTCGAGTAGGGTTAGCCTCACGGCAAGACTGAGCAGTGAGTGTGGGGAGCTCGTGCCCAGCCTGCCCCGCCCACGCAGGCTCCCCCTGTCGGCGTCCCACGGAGCGGGGCGCCTGTCATGGCCACAGACCTGCATGGACGCATCATCAGCACCCAGAGCCCATGGGTCGTGGTAGGGTCATGCTTGGTGGTGTACATTCTGTGGCTTTTAACAGACGTGCAGTGACATGTGTCCACCGCTGTGGTACCGTAAAGGACAGTGCCACTGCCCCAGATGTTTTCTGTGCTCCCCGGTTCGTCTCCGCCCAGCCCCTGGCAACCACTGATCTTCTCGCTGTCTCCGTAGTTTGGTCTTTTCCAGAATGCCTTGTAGTTGGGATCATACAACACGCAGCCTTTTCAGACTGGCTTCTTTCACTTAGTGATGTGCTTTTAAGTTTTTCTCCGTGTCTTTTCATGGCTCGATAGCTCATTTCTTTTTAGCACTAAATAATATTCCATCTGGCATGTTTTTGAATTGCCTTTTAAAGGTTCACTTACGGCATTTTCATAATAGTGAAAAAGCAGAAATAACCCAAACATCAACGTGGACTATTTAAATAACTTACAGTGTAGGACGCTGTCCGAAGAACAGGAGTCTTTCTGTTAGTGAGGAGGGAAGGTGCTCAGTCTATATTGTCACCCGAGAGCTAGTTGGGAACAGAATGTTTTGGTTGCTTACCGTAAGGCAGTAACACCCAGAACCCCACACGTCGGCCGTTTCTGATGAGTGAGATGCTGGGGCAAACTTGCGTCTCTGTTGCCACCGTCTGCGTTTGTGCAGGCGGGATGCGAGTCAGAAGCAGCTCTGTGTCAGCTCTGTCTCCTCTTGCCTCTGCTGTCCTCACCAGGTACATGTACTGGACAGACTGGGGCGAGACGCCCCGGATCGAGCGGGCTGGGATGGACGGCAGCACGCGGAAGATCATCGTGGACTCGGACATCTACTGGCCCAACGGGCTGACCATCGACTTGGAGGAGCAGAAGCTCTACTGGGCCGACGCCAAGCTCAGCTTCATCCACCGAGCCAACCTGGACGGCTCGTTCCGGTAGGTGCCCGCCCGGCCCGGGCTGCCCCTTTCCCACTGCCCCCAGCCACTCCCAGGGCTTTTGAAGGCAGTCCTGAGCTCAGGCCACAGCCTCGCAGCCCTGGGGACCTGGGGAATGCAGGACTTCTCAGAACTCGGGACAGTGATAGAGAACCCGTGCTGCATCTGATGTCACATCCTGAGCAAGGTCGGTGGCGTCTGGCACTGAGCGCCTGGATATTTCTGCAGCAAAACGTGGAATGTGCATTCCAAGTGGAGCAGGGAAGAGGAGTAGTAGCCCCACACCCACGCGCGTGGCTTGCCCCCACACGGGCAACAAAACTCTTTCAATTTTCAGAGTGTTCTGGATTCTGGAATTTCAGGTCAGGGGTTGTGGCTGTACCAGGTTGTGAACAGTTCATGTCCTTGTACTGCCCTCAGCCCATCCCACCCCAGCATATAATCACCATGAAGGCAGCAGCAGGGGTGGTCTGGGTCATTGGAGGCTATCTCGGTCATCACTGCATCCCCAGCCTTGCGCATAGTAGGGGCTCAGCAAAGCTGGCTGAATGAATGAATGAACAAGTGTTTTCCCTTTGCTGGGTAGTTGCCTTTAAAGCTTTCTGGTCAGCTTAGCTCCACAACCCTCTGCCTCATGACCCCTTAGACGGAGAAATATCCCAACTGCGGATGGCTAAGAGGACCAAGTACTGCTGCTGGCTCTGAGCCAGGGCTTGGGGACCCTCCTGGGAGGATGGACCCCATTTCTACGCTGGTGAGCTCCTGGGTAGGTGCGGGGTGTAGTGAGTGCCAACACCAAGGGCCGTGGTGACACTGCACAGGAAGACTCGATGGCCGGATTCCTGTAAACGCAGGCAACACCCACTTGAACAGACTCGAGGGTGTCAGCACACTCAGTCCACGTCATCCGGGCTTTGCGTGTTAGTTACCTATTGCTGCGTAACAAGCAGGTTTTTTGCAGGGCAGTCAGGAGTGGCTTAGCTGGGTAGTCCTGGCTCAGGGCGTGTCCTGAGGTTACAGTCAAGCTCCCGGCCGGGGCTCTAGTCATCTGAAAGTTTGACGGAGGCGGGAAGAGCTGCTTCCAAGCTCACTCTCGTGGCAGGAGGCCCCGGTTCCTCCCGGGCCTCCTCTTAACGCTAAGCCATGTGTCTCGGGCTGGTTTGAAATCTTCCGTCCCATTGTCCCTGGAAGCACAGACCGCGTGGGTCCGGGTCTTGTTTGAGATTTGGAGCGTGGCTTCCCTGAGGACTGTGGTCCTTCGGAGCTGAGTGCTCCTGGCAGTTCTGAAGGTTGGCTTTGAGGTTGCAAAGGCTGTAGGCTGGGGGTGTCCGGGTCAGGGGATGGTGGCAGTGGACAGTGAGGGTGATGGCAGCTGAAACATGGTAATGGTGACGGTGGCCCTTCCATAGCACTGTTTTCCAGGGACATTTGTCAGCTGTTTAATGCTCACTCCGGCCTACGGAGGGCTTGCCGTTGTGGCGTCCTGTGACGACGTGCAGAGTGGTATGTGCGCTTGTCCACGGCCACACACGCCGTCGCAGCCAGGGTGCGCACCCAGGGGCTGTGGCTCCAGGGTCAGCTTGGGACGCAGTGGTGGCCTTCCCCTGGCAGCCCCGCCCTCAGGGAGCCTAGCATGGGGTGAGGGGTCACAAACAAATGGGCACATGTTCCTGTGCCTCAGTTTGCCATCCCGCTACCCACGTCTGTGGTCTTAGCACACACGAGTCGTCATTTGCTGGGCACTGAAGCTCCTAGAAAAGAAAACCTTTTTCTTGTTTAATTTACTCTGAAAATTTAAATTATGGACTTTACAAGAACAAGCAAGTACCTTCGGCCAGATTGGTGTTACGTTGTTAAGCCTCAGGGGAGGAGAGGGACACCGGTCAGCTGCTCTTTGTCACTAGGGATGGCTTCTTAGGTTCTTCTCTGGGGGAGACTCTGCTGCTTGACCTGTGGACCCCCCTGTGTCGCTGCCACCAAGGGTGGCAGGACAGCTGGGTTTGGGGGGAGCCGTGCACATGCCACAGAGGTTTCCTGGGGACACACAATCGGAAGTGACAGTGGAGGTGACTCCTGGTTGCTTTCCCTTGTCACGCGGTGCTGGGTTTAATGCAGATGGGTCAGCGGTGCAAACGGAGGGAGCTCTCCTGATGGCTTCTCCCCGCCTCCCGGCCTGCAGGCAGAAGGTGGTGGAGGGCAGCCTGACGCACCCCTTCGCCCTGACGCTCTCTGGGGACACTCTGTACTGGACGGACTGGCAGACCCGCTCCATCCATGCCTGCAACAAGCGCACTGGGGAGAAGAGAAAGGAGATCCTCAGCGCCCTCTACTCGCCCATGGACATCCAGGTGCTGAGCCAGGAGCGGCAGCCTTCCTGTGAGTGCGCCAGGGCGGGGCGGGGCGCCTCCCCCCAAGGCGGTGCTTTCTGGGCCCCTGCAGAAGCCCAGGGTCTGGGGATGGAGGTGTGTGCAGGGGTGGGCAGGCCGGGGAGGGCAGGCCACAGACCTCACGCTCTGCAGAGCTCACAGGGCTGCTTCAGGCTCGGAGGTGGCAGTGGGATTCCTAAGGAAAGCTGCCCCATTTTAAAGGCCAGTGGCAGTTACATATTTAATAACGAACAACCTGCTTAGTCAGTGGTTCTCAGCCTGTGGGCTCCACAGGGTTGTGGCAGAGGCTTCTGTGACAGGTGACCAGAGGGGCCAGGGCCCTGGGCTCACCCAGTCCCATGGGGACCATTGCCTACCCCCACGGGACCAGGGATAGAAATTTCAAGCCATCGTGGAAGGCTTGAGCTTTGAACCTCGAGAGGGGGTGCAGGGGTGGCGTCAGCTCTCGGTGCAGGATGGAGGGGAGGGCGGGGCTCTCTGGAGAATGTTTATGCTTGGGGCAGCCATAGGCCTGCGCCAGCGTCGGGCAGGGCAGTGGCTCCTGCTGGTGGGCGGTTGTGCGGTGACTCCATCTTTCAGGGCTGCTCGGCCCCAGCTTTCTCCTGGGCAGAGGGAGGTGCCAGAAGTGTGTATTGAGTTCAGCTCAGTTGCTTGCTCTCCCAAGAAGAACTTGGGAGAGTCCCGGCAAGAGGTGCAGCCCGGCCTGGGCGAGGTCACCAAGCATCTGCATGGAACCTGCGGGGTCCAAGCACGTCTCCAGGGCAGGACAGGCCTTGTGCAAGGAGCCCGCTGACTTAGGGTCACCGTCACTCCTGCACGGCCAGGCCTGACGGCCCACTGCTGGTGCGTGGGGGCAGCCCTCACGGGGGTGTCCTCTGGGGTCGCTGAAGCAGGGGAGGGTTTTCTTCCGGCAGGAGCTTGTGGTTGGGGGGCAGGCGGGGAGGATGCCCCCTCAAGGGACAGGCACTTTGGGGTGTGAGGGTGGTCAGCGAGGTCACAGCTGGTTTTGGAGAAATTGCAGGCCGTCCAGCTGGGCTGAAGGCCTGAGGTGGAGGGTGGTCGGCCACGAGGCAGGACAGGGTGGGGCCCGTGGGGAAGGGCCTCGGTGCCATGTCAGGACGGCGTTTGGGCAGAGGGACACGCTGCGGGCCGTCGAGGGGGCTGAGGAGGCCGGGTGCTGACTCACTTGGAAATAAGTGAGCTGCGGGAGGTGGTGGGATTGCGGGCCCTGTTGTTCTGGAACTTTCTCTCCCCCGTCCTTCCTTCCCAGTCCACACTCAGTGTGAGGAGGACAACGGCGGCTGCTCCCACCTGTGTCTGCTGTCCCCGAGGGAGCCTTTCTACGCGTGTGCCTGCCCCACCGGCGTGCAGCTTCAGGACAATGGCAAGACGTGTAAGGCAGGTGAGGCAGAGTGCTGGCGGGGGGGGGGGGGGCGGCCGGGTGCGGTCGGGCTGCCGCTGCCTTGGGAAACCGGCCGAGGAACCGGTTCAGGATGACCTGTGAGCTTCAGCGAAGGCCTGGGGCGGATGGGCTGTGCCTCCCAGTGGACGTTGGCGCTGACCGGGCTGGGACTGCGGGCAGATCAGGGCTCTGCTGCCCGCTTCCTGCATCAGCATCCCACTGGGGAAGGAAAGGGAAGCAGGGGGATTCCTAGGTGGGCTGGCTTCCAACGTGGGAACTGTCCGTGTGGCAGGGTCACAGGTGAGTGACCCACTGAAACCCTCTTTGAGTGTCCAGGTGGGGAGGAGTTTCCTCCCCGGCCCCAGCTGCTGCCTGAGCGCATGGGGGCCGACCTCCAGGGGCCATCCTGGTCCCGGTGCCCTGGGGGAGCCTTGGCCGGTGTTTGTGTGCAGGGGCCAGGGATCGTGTGTGCGGTCGTGGCGTCCATGGTAGGGTGGGGTTTTTTATACGCTCCTGGCAGGGTTTCCACGTCGGGCGAGGACTGTCTGGGTCGTACGTGCGCCTTCTCTGTCCAAGAGGAAAGCGTCTTAATGAAGACTCGGCTGTTTCGCCAAAGGGTCTCTTAGCCGCACTGGTTGCTGCAGGGGCGACGGGGGAGTTGCTCGCCCAGGGGTCTTGCCTCCCAAGCAGGGAGAGGGAGGGGTGCCCCCACTTGAGACCTGGGGACGTGGGTGGCCCAGTCTTCAGTTCTGGACTGCACGGCATTTGTGCATCTGTCTGTTTTCTCGTCCACTTGTTTGCCCATCCGGTGGGCCGGCGGGCGCTGCTGTGGGCCCCGCCGCGAGCAGAGCAGGCGGAACCCTGGCCTCTGGCGCTCACGCTCTGGGGCTGGGTGGGTGGGGGAGACGGACGGCTCCTGCGGGTCAGTGGGTGCGTTGGGGCATTAGACAGGCTGAGCGTTGGGGAAGACTGGCCCCTCGGTCACCTGGGCCCACTGCCGTTTACCATTCGCCGTGGCCTGGAAGGTGGCGTTGAGAGACGTTGGACCCGAGTGTGGACATTGAGGAGAGCTGCCTCATGAGGGACTCGGGGACGCTAGGGGTTTGGACTAAGCAGGTGAAAGGTGGATGACAGGCCACCCTTGGGGGGAGGAGTGGCGTGACCAGACGGGGTCATCTCTCTTGTTTTGCTGACGAGAAAACCGATGGCAGGTCATAGCCTGGGGTCACCCAGGCGGTGGCACAGCGGGTTCCAGCAGGCACGGCCCCGGGGTCCCTGAGGCTCGAGTTCACTGCTCTCTGCCTGGCCCTGCTGGGCAAGGTCCTGGTTCCCCCCAGCCTGCCCCGGACCCCTGCCCGTTCCCCACTGTGCGAGTGTCACCAGGCGGCAGTGCTTGCCCGCGGGCTGCCCGCGAGGGTTCACCGTCTCAGCGTTTGGCTTCTCTCCTTCCTGGCAGGAAAGGGGCTCGAGACAGCAGGGAGCGGCCGCTACAGTTAGGCTGAGGGACGGAGGGGAGAGAGTGTCACCAGGATGTGGGCACAGATTAAGAATGAGCAGTTCATCCTGACGAACTGAAAATACGGAGCATGTAAATTCCGCGATATCCACGAACAACTGCCGTGGGCCTCTTATGTGTCGGGAGCAGAGAACGAAGCAGTTAATGAACCGGGCGTTGGGACGTGGGCACACGAGTCAGTGAAGTCAGGACAGACTTGGCTAAGAGGAACTGAAGGCACGAGGAGGCTGGGAGGAGACTAGTGGGAGGGGGTGGCTACCTGAGCTGGGGGGTTGGGGTTGGGGTCTATCCCAGGGAGCACCATTCCAGCTGAGACCTGAAGGGTTAAAGAGCAGAGGACTGGTGTAGGGAATAGCATGTGTGGGAACCCTGAGGCATTTATTTCACTTGAGTGTTGCGAGGAGCATTTGCAATCACAGGAGGTAAACGCGAGTTTTAGTGTCTGAAGGACATCTTTTCAAGCAGACACATCATTTAGCCATCTTTTTGCTTCTGGGTGTTTCTGTTCTTTTTGTGGTTTTGCTGTTTCTGAGTCTCACTGCCGTGGGGGGTGAGAGCTGGCTTGGGGCCTGGGCCCTGGAATTAGAGGGAGGTGGGTCTGGTGTCTGTTGCCACCACTGATTGGTGATGCCTGCTGGCTTGGTTGGTGATGTCTGCTCTGGGAGAGCATGGGGTGCGTCTGGAAGCAGGTGCGGTGAGTGTCTGTGCACCTGGCGTGTATGAGCCGGGCGGTGTGTGGACGTTTGTGGAAGTCGTGGGGGATGGACACGGCCGCTCAAAGATGGATTGTGCTGTAGTGCCAGCCGGGCACCTTGCCCGACAGAGGAACTTGTGCAGGGAGCTTTTGTTACGGGGTCCTGTGAGGCTCCCTCATGCATCAGAGTTCCAGGAATGGGGGTAGGCGAGGTAGGGTGCAGGCCCTGACAGAATCCCAGAGTCAAGGTCCAGCGAAGTGGCTCAGCTGGGCAAGCCTGGAGCCCCCAGAGAGCTGGCCCTGGGTTGCAAAGGGCTGTGGGTCGTGCAGGGTGGCCGGGGCCTTACCACCCAGTGCCATGAGATGGGGTCCCAGGACCAGCCCCACCCAGAGAGGCTACAGAGGACCCACCTGTTGACAGGAATGGAAAGTGCCAACAGGGTGCCTGGCACGCAGTAGGTACACAGTGTGCAGCAGCCGCATCTGCCCTCTATGCCCTTCTTGCTGTCACGTTGTCACCATGACGGGCACCTCAGGTGCTGTGGCTGGTGCCAGGCCCGTGGGAGCTGGAGCAGAGTTGCTTGAGGTCTGGATCTGCCTCCGTGGTCCAGGGTCCTCCCACACGTGGGGGTGGGCTGTCACTGGGCGGCCAGTGGAGGATGCTCATTTCTTTTCCAGCCACAAGAGGTAGAGGCTGGGGCTCAGGTAGACCCCCTGATCCTTTCTGGTTCCCAGTGTCTGATAGCTGGGCCCTCTGCATGCGCCCTGGGGCCTGGCCACCCTTGGCTGAGCTCTTTGAGGGCATCTTGGTCTTTCTGCAAATGTTTACTATTTGGTTGCATATCCAGGCCCAGAGCAGCTCTGGGGAGTCCTTAGAGCTCATTGTTCTGCAAGGGGGTGAGTGGTGCGGGCAGGAGGCAGGCAAAGGGTGGGCCTGAGTGTTGAGCAGAGTAGAGGAGGTTGGTCACAGGGCCACGCTGGGTAGCTGCAGCGGGAGGGCTTCCCAGAGGAGGGAGCACCAGCAAGCTGGCATGGGCCTGGTGTCCCTGGCCCCAGCCCTGGTGGCTCTGCAGTGCGGAAATTTCACGACAGACACCTGCAGAGTTGAACCGGTGGATCAGCCTTTCCAGTCCAGAGCTGTCGGGGCCGGTGCACAGCCCAGGCTTCCTTTAGCAGACGGCCAGTGGCCGGACTCCCTGGGGACTCGGCCGTCAGTGGTCACCTTTCTCTGGTCTCGTAGGGACTGTTTGCCCCTAGCTGTGAGAGGTGCTGTTAATAACTCAGTTGGAGAATGCGAGTATGCAGGAGAAAGATGCGTCTGTGTCCTTTGGAGGCCCTGCTCGGGTGGGAGCGTGGGCCGGGCTGGGGGCGCCGCGCAGTCACGGCGAGGACTTTCTTACTTTGTGCACTGCGCCTGGAGTTTTCTGCTTTGGCTCCAGATGCCATGTTTGGGGTATGTGTTGAAGGGAGGAAAAAGCTCTTAGATGAGACACGAAAGGGATACGACCAAGACTCTCATTTTGCATGAGAATGTGACTGTTGGGTTCACTTTTTAAAATAAAAGTGGTTCCCAAGCTTGGCCTCTTTGTGGGCCGCCCCACGGGCTTCCCATCAGCTAACTGGCTGGCGCCGGGTGCTGGTGTTGCCTCTCCGTGCCCCGCCTGGACCATCTGAAGGTGGAGGGTTCCCGGGCAGCTGGCGTGGAAGAGCTGAACAGAGTTTTCCAAAGGTTTTAGAGTTGAGAAGAAACCTAGAATCTTCTCAGAAGCATTTCAACGGTTTGCCACCAAGATGGCTTTCTGCAAACTTGAGGTGGTTCTACAATTCTTTCCGTGTTTCTTAATCCAGAGAGATACAGGCATGAGTGAGAAATGGATTCTGTCCTTGAGGGGCTTTTGGTCTGTCTGGAGGACAGACGCAGCAGGCAGGTCACAGACGCAGGCGGAGTGTGGCCCAACTGGCTTCAGGCTTCACGGAAACAGACCACGCTGGCCCACAGTGGGGTTTTAGGGCACGGATGTCCTGACCTCCGGTTTTTATTCCTTGCCGCCAAATATCACATTAAAGGAAAACTTTCTATTAAACGATCGTAATGCTGTCACCTGAGCAGCATCGCTGTTTTCCTTTCCCCACGTGAGCGTCTGTTGGCGCGTGTAGCTTTGTGTCCGCGTGGACGAGAGCGATGCGTGGAAGTCGGGTTTTGACCGTGCTGCTGTGCGCAGTGTACCCACTGTGCAAACGGCCTGGAGATAGTAGCGGGTGGGCGAGGGCCAAATGGAGCACACACGGCTGCGGCGGACGGCGTGGCTTTGAGGTCCCGGTGGGCAGAGGCCGCGTGCAGGGCGCCCCGCCGGCGGGGATGTCAGCGCCAGCCGGAAGGGAGAGGTGCCCGTGGTGGGCTGCCAGTTCCCGGGAGGCTTCCGAGGTGTCCAGTTGGGGGATGGAATTCAGAGTTGGGCAGAGGAGGCCCTGGGGCCGCATGGAGGTCTCCTCTTGGCTGCGGAATCAGTGAGGAGCAGCGTACCAGGGGCGTGGAGAGCCGAGGCCACAAGGCGCTGGGCTGGCAGAAATGCAGGTAGCGGAGCAGGAGGCTGTGCCGATGGGACTTCTGCCCGTTTCCGAAGGGAGGCGTTGGAAGTGACGCTTAGGCCGGGAGGATTCGGAGTAGATGGGGTGGCTTGGTTTGTAGTTGGGAGCCTGCCAAGGACTCTGTGGCGGTGAGGAAACGCAGTGTCAGGCAGACCCAGGATCCAGAGCGCCTAATTTCAGTGGTGCGATGGCTTTCTGTTTTAAGTTATTGGGTTGTGATACTTCAGTCCCCATCCTGGCTGTGTGACCTTGGGAAAATGACTTAGCCTCTCTGTGCTTTAGCTCCTCACTGGTAAAAAGGATGATAATGGTACCCACTTCATGAGGTTGTTGGAGGGAGACCCGGCTGCTCAGCCAATAGATGTGCTTGAATTTGAACCTGAATCGGGAGCCAGGCAGGCAAATTGATTCTGTGCCAAGAGAGCAGTTCTTCTTGAATGTTTGGAATTAGAAGTAGCTGCCAAGGCTGGGTGCTGCCAGGAGGAGCTGGGGGCAGGGGCAAGGGGTGAGGGCTTGTCCTGGCATCCCAGGGCACGTGGCCCCCTCTCCTGTGGGGCTAAGGCCAGCATGTCTTGGGTCAGGAGCAAGGCTGGCCATGTCAGAATCGCTCCGACTCTTATGACACATCCAGATTCCCTGGTCCCACCCTCAGCCCACCCAGTCCACAGGAAGGGATGTGGGGGGAGGCGAGGGCCGGGCTGGGCTGGGGACCACCGGCACAGCGAGAAACGTCTTGGGGTTTGCAGCCGGAGCCCCAGGTATGACTTGCGGATCCTGGGCTCTCCTTGTGTGTGTGAACTGTCACGCTTCATGGAGTTGGAGGTGACGACAGTTTCGTGATGTTGTGAAACTGTCTGTTCCTTATTTTGAGTGGAGGAAAGCCAGCCTGGCGTAGGGGGTCGATGCCTTCCCTGAGGAAGGGGCTGTGATGGCGGCCACACCAGGACCCCAGTGATCGAGGAAGTGGCGTCCTGGGGCGACGTGTCCCCCTGAAAGTGGGAGTGCTGGGGGAGCCTGGGGCTGCCGTGCACCAACGGAGCCGCAGTGTTCTCATTCATAACATGGAAAGGGCGGGACGACCCCCTTGGCGTGGTTGGGGGGCTCAGATGAGAGCCCTCGTGGTCAGAGCTCTCCGAGGTGGGGTCGATGCAGAGCGGACACTGGACAGAATATGCCCCGCGTGGACTCCTTCCCATGGCTGCCGAGGCCCCCGTGGGTGGGTGGGTGACTGTTGGCTCTGGGGTCTCAGTGTCTCCCGTCCCCTGCCCCTCCTGGAGTGGCCCCTGGGAGACAGGAAAGGACGTCCAGCCAGCGCGGCCCTCCGCTGCCCAGCACTGTCCCGGCTCATGACACCCCCATGGGCACCTTGCCGTTCCCCCGCGGCTCCGAGGACCCTCATGCCCGGGCAGCCGGAGCGCAGAGGGCCCCTCCTGGGCAGGGAGCCGCTGGGCCTCCCACCCCCTCTGCACAGAGGCGCGCAGCTGGCTTTGGTTTCCCCCATGTTTTTCCAATTATGTGGAATGGGCTAAAAACAGCAGGAGCGGGGCCTTGTTTGGGAGTTGCCACCACTGTCCTCAGAAGCGGCGGCTCCCTTGCTGCCGGCCCCTCGGCGTCCTGTTCTTTGTGGAATGTGCCCCTGTTGTTTTGACTTTTGTCACCCACGCCATTCTTCACGGCTGGGGCCATTTGGGCAGCGGTGTGGGCTGCCCGGGGGCCACGCGTGGCCCGGCTGGGTGATTCGCCGGGGCAGTGTCCAGAGTGTGCTGGGCACGGGACCCCTCCCCAGCCCCCAGGTGGGCAGGGGCTGAGCGCAGGGCGCGGGCCATGATTTATGGTGCGCCCGCCGCTCCTCACCTGGGCCTCGTTTCAACAGATGTTCGTCTGTTGGGGACAGGAAGCAAAAAAAGAAGCTGGGGACGCGGTGGGGGAGGCGGGAGGAACAGGGGGTCCACTGTGGGGTCTGACGGGCAGACTGACACCTGGGCCTGGCTGCCAGAGCCCCCGTCTGTCCGGGCGGATTAGACGCAGGAGCGTGGTCCGCTCAGCTCGGCCGGGAATAACAGGTATTTGTTCCCAAAGTCTAGCCGCCTTGTCACTTATCGGGGAAGTAGGTCAAAGGGAAAAGAAAGGAGGCCCTGTGGGGCTGCGTCTGCCGCTGCTGGGCGGTGATTGGTGTTGACTTTGCAAACAGAAGGCAGCTGCTGTTCTCAGCCACGGACTGTGAATTTTTAATAGCAAGAGAATCAGACCGCACAGTCCAAGAGACGGTGGAACAAGCCTGAGCACTGAATTTTTTTTAAACCAGGGTATAACTCGCAGACAGTGAAAAGGCACACATTTTGAGTGTGTATTTTGATTAACTTTGGCAGTTGCATACATGTGCGTAACCACCACTCCCATCAAGATACAGAACATTTCCACCACCCAGCAAGTGCCCTGGGGCCCCTTTGCGGCCCCCACGGAGTCAGCCACCGTTCTGACTTCTGTCGCTGTGGATTAGTTTTGCGTGTTGCAGAATGTCACAGAAATGGAACCACATCGCATGTGTGCTTTTGTGCCTTAGCCTGAAGACTGAGTTTCAAAGCTAATGAAAGAGGAGAGGGGAACACACCATGTTCTTAGAAAGAGAAAACTGCCATTCTGGGGCCCGAGGGCACAGACCAAACAGCCCCTCTTGGGTGCAGTGGGTTCCGTGGACACCCCTTACCGTGGGCTGCAGAGTTAGATTGCGGTCACCTCGGCCACTGGTCTCGTCCCCGCTTGTCACTGCAGTCTGAGCCCAGCTCTGTCCTGGCCTCAGACTGGCTGCAGAGCTTGGACACCTTCGCTTTATCTGGCCTGGGCCTTGGCTCTAGCTGGGCTGTGAGCTCCTGCCCTCCCCGGGTTTGGCTCCCGGTTCCACTGTGCAGCGAGGAGGAATCCTGGCTTCCTTGGCACGGGCCCAGTGTCAGGGCCTGGGAAAAGTGCTGGGGAGGTTGGTTAGTTGCCTTCAGGAATGTGTGCGGTGGTGAGACCTGAGGTTCTTCGGTCATCAGGGCAGCGGCAGCAACTTCGTCAAGAGGAGCCTCTCATGTCCCCTCCTTGCCACCCCTGGGGAGGTGGGGCAGAGCCAGAGCGTCCGATTTCTGGCCTTAGCCCTTCACCGTGTGGCTGGGAAATGCGGGATCGTGTCTCGCTGACCTGGGGGTGTCAAGTTGGCTCATGTCTGGGAAAGGGCCTTATAAACTGTAAAGTTCTTTGCACTTGAGTTAGGTTGAACCGTGTGAACTGCTGATAGCAACCATCTTTCTCCTAGAGAAATGGCATTTTCACGTGGTTTTATTATTTCGGCCACGGCCACCAAGGCGGGGTGGGCAGTAGCTGTAGTGATGTTTCTTGGGGGTTGCTGCAACAGGCTCTGTCAGGGCTTGCTCAGGCCACAGAAGAGCCGCAGGTGGGACTGGGGCCTGGGCATCCTAGCTGGGGGCTGCCTCCCCACTGCGGTGCGGAGGGCCACGCGCTCATCGGGCTGTGCTTGGCTTCGGGAGCCGCGGAGGGTGTTGGCAGCAGTAGGAACATTGCTGCCGTTGGTTGAATACCTACTGCGTGCCTGGGCTCGGAAGGAACCCTGTGCAGGCTTTATAAAGAATCAAGGCCCTGTCTGGAGGGCTGGGATACAGCCTTCTTTTTCATTTGTCATCAGTTATTTTATACTCCCTACCCCACTGCAAATTCTTAGGTTTCAGGCTGCCCACCTTTAATTGGCCCCACAAAGGGACACTGCCCTTGTACGGCTGTCTCTCCTGGGTGGGGGTGGGGAGGGTGTGTGCGTTTAATGTCACAGGGAGGGGCCTGCGGGCATGGGCTGTGTCATGGGATGCTCCCTGCCTCGTGAGTCTTACATGTGGGAAGTAGGGGTTCAGTTGCATGCTCAAGGTCACTCGGTGAGGAAAGGGGGCTGCAGCCGGGTCTGTCTGCCCAGGGAGCCGGTGCGCTGACCATTGCACAGCACTGCCTATGTGGTGAGCAGCCACTCAGGTCGGCCTAGAGGTTGTGGTGGGGAGTGGGGGCAGAGGCCGGCTGCAGAGGACCGCATGGGGGCTGGCTTCTGGGGCTGGGAGAGGAAGTGGGGGGTCGCGAGGCTGGCACTGACTTTGTCACTCTCTGGCTGCCTCAGGCCCCTGGGCGGAGCAGTGACTTCCCCATCGTAGAGTTGAGCAGACGGAGGCCCAGACTGCTGGCCAAGGCGCCTGCTGGGCTGCTTTTGGTGGGCCATGGCCTTTCTGAGTGCTGTCTGGGAGTCCCTGGGCGGGCTGTTCGGGTGGACAGCTGCTCAGGCCTCAGGTTGCAAGCATAGACAGGCCTGGCCACGTCCTCCGTCCCTGTGACCCTGTGGTCACTCGGTGAGGTTTCTTGGGTTAAGGTGCGGAGCTGCGGTCTCAACATTTGTCCAACCACTTACCCCCGAGGGGCAGTGGAGAAACTTAATCAATTGCTAAAAAACAAAAATAATCTGTCTGCCTGCCAGCTGGGCAGCTGCCGCGGCCAGGCTGTTTATGGCCTTCGAAACTGCGGAGTGGACAGCCGCCCGCGGCGTGACCCGGTGCTGCCCACGCGGCCCCAGGCCTGGGAGGTGGCTGAAGTTGGCTTTGCCTCCCGTGGGAGCAGCCCTGCAGGAGGACTTGGAGCTTGGAGCAGAGCTGGGGTGGGCGTCAGGGAGGCGGGAGAGGTGGATTCTCAGCCTTTGATCAGATCTTGGCTTTCTGTCTCCAGCGTGAAGGGGAGCTGGAAGTGTGGAGCCGTCCTGGGGGTGCCGGCTATGGCGGGAGACTGCGGTGGGGGCCTGGGCCTTCCCAGGCAGCTGGTAGCCTTGGAGCTGCGCTTGGTCAAGAGGGGAGGATGGTGATGTCCACGCTGTCCGCTGGGATGGCCGGGGCCCCGCCTCAGGGTGATGGGGGGGTGGTCTGGGGGCCCTGCCACCGTCGTCTGTGATTTGGTCAGTATGCTCCCTGGGAAGCATTGTTTTACTGATTGCTAAAAAGCCCTTTACTCACACAGGGCATGAAAGGGCTAACCATGATGACCTTGCAAATCCCTACGTGCAGTGTGATCCGCCAACAGGGGCTCCTCCCCCTGGGCTCTGTGAGGGCCCGCAGGGGCCACCCGGCCACTGTCAGTCGGCCAAAGAGTTGCTGCAGTGGGTTCTTTTGCCCCATCCCTTCCTTCTCCTGTCATTTGTCCCTTCGACACGGCGCAGACCCTGGAAGCTGGGTGAACCGCCGGCTTCCCGCCCTAGCGTGGCAGCTCAGCGGAGGGGTGGGTTGTTCATTCCCTCCCCCCCAACACCAGCCCAGGTGCCCCAGGAAGAAGGCGCCGTCCCACAGCCTGACCCATCTCACACCCGGGCCGCGAGCACCTCTACGGGTAAACCCGTTCACCCGTGCTTTCAAAGCCTGTTCCTCTCCTGTTACGAAATCACCTTTATATGTTCACTGCAGAAAGGAAAACATCGTAAAAAATAACGAAGAACATAAAAACAACCCGTGATCTCGCCAGACAGAGTTAGCTGCAGCTGCCGCCTTGACCGCATCCTTGTCTGTTTCTGCGCCCGCGCGCTCAGGCCAGCTCTCGCACTGTCCGTCCCGTCGTGAGTGCGCCGCGGCGCCCGGCTCTCCGCGTCTGTCGTTGATGAGCCTTCTGGCGTCGTCAGCTTTTCTCCAGAGTGTGACGTTTGGTGCCTGTAGAATAGTCTGTAACCTTGAACGCCTCGTTCACTTAAAATCAGTAAAGTTCATTATTTTTAATATAGGGGGACATTTAGGTGGTTTAAGGATCTTTTCCCTGGGTTTGGGTCTTGCTGTTGTGGAGCCCCGGTGGTCGTCTGTGCACGTGAGTCTGTGTGATTCTCAGAGGGGCCGCGGTGGGGTCCGTGAGCCGCAGGTTACCATCCAGGAAGCTGCGGGGGTTTGCGGTCCTGCAGGGCGCGGGAGGCGCACCCAGGCTAAGGGTTAAACGAGCCATTCCACCGACTTGATGGCGGTGGGACACTCGCGTCTAGTTCCGTGTTGCGGAGAAGTGACCCATTTTTCATGTTTTATTGACTGTGTTTTTTCTTCTGTTAATTTTTATTTATGGTCTATTGCCCATTTATTGCTGGGCTTTGGGTATTTTTCTTACTGACTTGTGTGCCTTTTCATCTAATCTTTTTAACAAAATTAATATTCTTCAACTTTTAGCCGTTTTGGGTTTACAGAAAAATCGACCGGTGAGTACAGGGGGTTCCCCTATGTCCGCTCTCCCTGTTAGCGTAAATTACTTTCTCATGTTATGAAAGTCGCACATACTTCTGGTATCAAGACGGGGGCTGGCACACTGTGGCCACAGGCCAAAGGGCTCACCCCTGTTGTGGGACAGCCAGGAGCTCAGGGTGGTCTCTACGTTTTCACATAGTTGAGAAGAAAATTGGAAGCGTGGTGTCTTGTGGCGTGTGAAAATGATACGAGATTCAGGTTTCGGTGTCCATGAGTAAGGCTTTTTTCGCACGCAGCGGTGGAGTCTAAGGCAGGCCACTTTCTCACTACGAGCTGTCCTGGGCAGCAGCCGCGCAGATATTTACCATCTGGCCTTTCTGGGAGAGCATTCGCCGGCCTCTGCTAGACAGCTAGGAGGAAGGACAGGCATCACCCGGAGATAACCGCTGTTGACATTTGAGCATGTTTCCTTCCAGGCTTTTGTTTGAGGGTGGCTGTCTGTTTGCTTTTGTGGTTGAGATCCTGCTGCAGGCCTGTTATGCTTGCTGTTTGCAGGAGGCTTCCTTGAGGACAGTGCTGGGCTCCGAACTGCCCCTGGGTCCTGCGCACAGTGGGTCCTCAGCAGACAGTGGTGAGAGGTGGGCAGCTCAGACTCGGGTGAGTGCCTGCTCCTGCCGGCTGTAGAACAGCTCTGGTGCTCTCTGGCCTCTGTGCTGCTGCCCAGGCTGTCCCTTCTGCTGGGGTCCCCTCCCCGAGCCTGCCTGGCTCCCTCGCCTTCGCTGCTCCATGGAAGCTGTCCCCTCACCCGCTGCTGCCGGCTGGGCACGGGTTGAATCGTGTCCCCTAAAAAGACATGTTGAAGTCCAACTCCCAGAACCTGTGTCCTAACTGGGGAATAGGGTCTTTGCAGGTGTAATCAAGCGAGGGCGAGACCATCCTTGGGTAGAGGGGCCCTGAACCCGCAGTGCTGTGTGGCGTCAGAGCAGGGTTGGTGTGACGGCCGTGAGCCAGGGAACTGCAGGCATTTCCGGCAGCACCAGGGCTGGAAGAGGAAGGGGGGATCCTCCCCTGAGCCTTCGGAGGGAGCGTGTCCCTGCGACACCCTGCGAGGCTGTGTGTTTCTGCTGTCACAGGCTCCCTGTGCGTGGTGACGTGTCAGGGCGGCCCTCAGGGTGTTCACTTCCACCTGGGTATTACGGAGAAGTTACCCGTCCCTCGTGTTAGTGAGTGTTTTTCTTCTGTGAGTTTGTGTTTATGGTCTTTGCCCCCTGCGCGTTTCGCCCGTCTGTGACTCGGGGCTGCTTTGCCTGGATGGATGGTGGCCGGGAGGACGGTGTGAGCTGGACGTGCCCGGAACTTTGGGCTGTGCTCTGGGACTGCTGCTCTGCTTTGAGGAGAACACCCCCTGCCAGGGAGCCGTGCCTTGGCCTGGCCCGTGCCCTGCACTCGGCCCCGTGGCAGGGACGCTGCGCTTCTCCCCTGTGTGCATGCAGGGACGGGGGGAGGAGGCTCCAGGGATGGCCACCCTGCGGCAAGAGGAGGGTTTCACTTTCTTTGGCAACGCTGTGGGGCCGGCTGTTTGTTTAAACAACCCCAAAGAAAACGCTTTGGCCAAAGTGTTAGTTTGTAAACAGTTTACTTCCCTGGTATTTAAACAAACTGCTACCCAGGCCCTGTGGCTGGTCCCAGGGAGGGGGTTGGCCTCTCCGCTCCGTGCCTGACACAGTCCCCCGCACCCGCCCGTCCTCCCCCAGGCCTGCACACCCACGGCGAGGGCTGCTGCAGGGACTCACTGCAGACCAGCGTGGGCACCAGCCCAGCGAGCATCCGGCCCAGCCAGGTGGCGGCTCTCTCTGCAGCTGCTGCCTGCTGAACCGGCCCTGGACAGAGGCCCCCGCCTCTGGACCGGGGTTGCCTCTACGCTGGGCACAGCTCACTCAGAGCTTCAGGCAAACAGCTGGGTCTTACCTCTGTCCCAGGTGTCATGGTCTCTGTAAAACTCAAAAGCCTCAAAGGCCTTGCATCCCGAGGGGTGTGGGAGACGCCCCTTTGGAGCCAGTAAATACCTACAGGTTGACTACAGCAATGACTTACGGCCTCAGCCGAAGGAACTGCAAGGGATGCTGAGGATGGGGTTCCCGGTGGTGGGGTGTGCCTGAGGCTTTGGGTTGACCTGGTTACAAGAGGGCTGGAGCCAGGTGTACTCAGCCCCTGAAGGTTCTGGGCCCATCTGGGACACTCTGCCAGAATCTGCCACATGGTGACAGCCACATAAATCCCAGAGACACTTGAGCTGGAGAGCAGAACCCCCATTTCAGCAGGCCCCCTGCAGATACCCCATAATCCTTGCCTTCCTCCATAACCCCAGGTAGTCTGTGGTTGTGTATGCACAGATGGTCTCTTTGCTTAGGGTCTCTGCCCTGTGACCTCAAGAGTTTCACGAGGGCAGATGCCACGTCTGTTTTATCCATGACTCCATCCCAGGCCTGGGGCCTAAAATAGCTACCACAAAGGTACTGATGGGATGATTGAGCCAGCCAGGGGCCAGGTGAAAAATATGCTTCCTGTGTGTGCTGGCTCCAGTGATTAAAGTGTTTGAGGGACCTTATTTTTCCACTGGCTGCTGTGTGTCTTTGGCCTGGGAGCCTAACCTCTCTGTGCCTCAGATTTCTCATCAGTAAAACAGGGCATAATCATACCTCCAGGGTTGGCATGTGAAGATCATGTTATTTTAGGTGATATGTTAGGAGGTTCATGGGAACAAGGACTGGCAAAGCAGGCTCAAAATATGTCTTGGGACTGAGTGTCAGTTTCCATCTGGGAGCAGCATTTTCATTGGAATTTTTGTGGAAATACTGCTTGAGGTCAAGTGTGATTCGACACACACCCTAGTGTGGCTGGCATGGCCTTGGCGTGAGAGCCTGCGGCCTCTTTGGAAGCTTTTGCAGACACCCCTTGGACAGAGCTGTTCTTGGCCATGCCCTGGGGGGCTCCATGCGTGCCCCTCCCTGCCTGGTGGCCAGTTAAGCCGGAATCCTCCGTGGAGTTGAGTTCATGGTCCCCTGGATGTCGGAGCATTACAGGGCCTCAGATAACATTGGTTCTGGCTGATTCTTCACTGTAGATGTGGGCACAGTCTGGAGAGGGCCAGGGATCTGCCCAAGGTCACCGTGGGAGCAGGCCCGGGAGGCGTCCGTCTTGACTTCTCCCTGCTTGTCCCAGGATGTGGAGCAAGCAAGTTTGGAGCCTGCTCTGGGCGTGGTGTCGTGCTGGGGGCCATGGAGGGCGAAGGGGGCATGTGCCAGAATCCGCCAAGCTGGCGGGGCGGTGCCCTGGCAGAGGGACAGGCTGTGTAGGGGTCGGGGCAGGAGGAGACGTGTGACCTGGGCCTGGAGGGACAGGTCCATGTTGATTGATGTCAGCAGAACGTTTTGGGATTGTAGCCCAGAGGGAAAAGTCTGTTGGAAGCCAGAATTCCCTCTGCCCCGCCAGCGCACACCAAGTCAGAACCTGCGTGAACACCGCTAGCTAAATATGAATTTGGCTCTTAGAGGTTTTCCACCGTAGTCGGGCCCCTGGGACACCTTCCCAGTGCTGCTTGTCACCCCGCTTTCCCCACCTCCTGCCTCAGTTTCCCTGGCCCTGGGCATGAGCAGCTCTTGCTGTCCCGTGAGCACCCTCTAGTGGAGGAACTGGATTCTGCTCTCCGGGGCTTGGGACAGGAGTCAGGACCGGATCCTGCCCTTGCGGGAAATGCAGGACACTGGGACCCTGGGACGACTCTTCAGGTCTGCGTTCCTTGTGGCAAGAAGCCAGCATGGGGGTGCGGGGGCTGTCTGTTATCTGAAGGCTGCAGCCTGGCTGGGCACAGGGAGACTGGGCAGTTGGCTGTGGGGCTGGGCCTGGGGGCCAGGACCTGAGGGAGGCCCCTGGGCCGTGTCAGTCCCTGTCCCTTGTGCTGGGACGGCACTGTGACCGCAGACAGTTGGCCCCAGAATGCCGGAAGCGGCCTCTGGCCCTGAGCTTCTTGGTTCTGTGGGTCCTTGAGACCGGAAAGGCCGGAACAAACTAGTGGACGATGACCCAGCTGGGGGAGGGAGCCATGTGCGGACCCACCAGCCTCAGACGGCGTCCGTGTTGGGGTTGGGGGGCCCCTGAGTCTGCTTGAGGCACCGTGTGCAGCTTCTGCCGGGAGTCCCGATAGATCCCGGTGGAAGGACCAGATGAAATGAGCGATGCTAGTGCCGCCTGTGCAGCCTCCCCTCCCTCGCGGCCCTGTGCCCAGCACTGGTCTTCACCTCGGGCCACGGGGGTCAGGAGCACGTGGCGGGTGGGCCACAGGGGTTCAGAAGGGAGTCCTACGGCCCCCGGCCCCCACACTGAGCTCTGGAAAGCTGAGAAATCACTGGAGGGTTGTGGGTGGGAAGGGCTGGGGGTCTCCGCACCCCCTGCAGCTGGAGTAGGTGGTGAAGGGGGTCCCGGGGCCTTGGGCCCTGGGATTTGCAAGCTGCTGGGCCAGAGGTGCAGGGCCACCCTCCACAGCTGGTCTCCTCGTAGGCCCCATTGGCCCAGGACGCTCACTGTGCCCTGGGCCGCAGGCGGGGATGTTGCTGCAGCGTCCAGGCAGAGGCTGAGTTGTCAGGCCGCTTTGGTGAGTTAAGCCGGGCACAGGCACCTGAGCGCAGATAACTTGCTTTGGGGATTTGTGTGTGTAAATCACGCAGGCTGGCAAATCTTGCCCTCAGCGAGAGGGAGGGGCTTTTACTTGAGACCAGAATGATCCAAATGTCTTCTGTGCCCTGGCTTGTGTCCCGTCTGTCTGCAGGGGCATCCTGGGAGGGCTGGGCTCTCCCCTCATGCTCCTACCTGAGTGCCACCCTGAACCCCTGTCCGTCCACGAAGGGGCTCGGCCCCAAAGCTGCCCAGCCCACCAGGCTGGGCCCCAAGGTGCAGCAGAGACCAGGGGGCTGTGGGTGGGGACTTCGTGGTGTGGGTCTGAGTCACAGTTTGAAGTAGGTGGACAGTGTTATGCTTGTTCTCCTTGGGCCCCCATCTGTAAGGACCCCGTTTAGAAACCAGGTCTGAGCTCCTTGGGGCCACTGCTACAATCTGCTGGCCTGTTCCCAAGCCCAGCTGTGCGGAGGCCACGGTGGGCCATGGTGGAGCCACACCCAAAGAGTCAGGGCTCCCCGGGTCTCGTCCTGGCCAGGGCCAGAACACGCGTGGCCCTGGAGGTGTTACTTATGTCTTGCCTTGGTTATCTGGTATGTCAAACGGCCCCTAAACTTTCAGCTCTCAGTGTAGCTAAAAGTGCCCCCCGGGTCTCTGGGCCTCGGAGCCAGGACGTCCCTTCATCTTGGTGCTCTGTGACTGTCTGTGAGTGGTTAATTCACATGGCAGCCATTTCTGGCCCCGCCTGGGAGCTGGGGTGGTGCAGAGGAGCACTGGGGTCTGAAGCCGCCGCTCAGGTGGAGTCGGGGAGAGCCTCAGGGAAGAAGCATCAGAGCTGGCCCCGAAAGGGTGGGCATCCACAAGGTGGCCTGCTGGGGGGGTTGGGCGGTATGGCTGGTGAGTGGGTCTGGAGCCCCGTGTCCGGGCGGGACATGGGGTGGGGGCTGGTTTGTGGCGGGCAGGAGAGAAGGGGGACTGACTGGGGCAACTCCCATGCAGTGGTTGAAGCCAGGTGGCCTGGCTGTATGGCTCTTGGCTGGTTGCATAACCTCTCTGTGCCTTAGTTTTCTCATGTGTGAAAGGAGGAAATAAGGACTGCCGACCTCATAGAGCTCTCACGAGGGTGAACTAGGGACTGCGTGGGATAAGCTGGGCACGTGTCACCTGACATTACCTGTTGTCTTGAGGAAACTCTTGGGGACTTGGCTGGGACCCTGCCCTCCCTACCCTGGGCCCAGGCTCTCACGCCTGACCCCCACCCCACTGCGTGTGTCTCCGCAGGGGCCGAGGAGGTGCTGCTGCTGGCCCGGCGCACGGATCTGCGGAGGATCTCGCTGGACACGCCGGACTTCACGGACATCGTGCTGCAGGTGGATGATATCCGGCACGCCATTGCCATCGACTACGACCCGCTGGAGGGCTACGTGTACTGGACGGACGATGAGGTGCGGGCCATCCGCAGGGCGTACCTGGACGGGTCGGGCGCGCAGACACTGGTCAACACCGAGATCAACGACCCCGACGGCATCGCCGTGGACTGGGTGGCCCGCAACCTCTACTGGACCGACACGGGCACCGACCGCATCGAGGTGACGCGCCTCAACGGCAGCTCCCGCAAGATCCTGGTGTCCGAGGACCTGGATGAGCCCCGTGCCATCGTGCTGCACCCTGTGATGGGGTAAGATGGGGCGGGGCGCTGGGCGGATGTGCGAGGGAGATTTACTCAGACTGGTGGTTCTGGAACATTCTCTTGCATCAGAATCCCCTGGAGCGGAGTGTGTTAAAACAGACCGTGGGGCCCCGCCCCAGAGCTGCGATGCAGGACGTCAGGGTGAGGCCTGAGAACCTGCATCTCCAACGAGCTCCCAGCGGTGCTGACGCCACTGGTGCGTGGAACCGGCCCTGGCAAGCGCTGCCGCGGACAGCCGGGCCCGTGTGCAGAAAGCCCTGGAGACCCGGGGAGCCATCTCTTCTCTGGGCTTCAGTGTCACCTGCAGAAGGGAGCCATCCACCTGGGTGGGGGTCCCCTGGGGCTTTAGTGTCACGGAGGCAGAGAAACTGGCTGTCAGCTCCAGTGAGGGAGACGTGGCCCTGAGGACCTGTTCCCCTCTCTGCCACCAGTGAACTTGGTCGTGTCACCACCTCTGTGGACCTCCGTGTCCTCGGCCCTGCGGTGGGGAGGGTGGGAAGCAGGCTCCAAGGCCCTGACGCTGTGAGTCCAAGGCTCCCCAGGGACATGGGTTTGGCAGCAAGGGCTGTGAGATCGAGAGATCCGGGGAGGAGCGTCGGGACGGAAGAGGGGTGGGCGGGCAGGTCAGCCGGGCCATGTTACAAGCGGAGACTGCAGCCTGGAGCACCAAAACCTCTGCCTCCAGGCTGCCACCCAGGATCCAGTTTCCTTCCCCGGGGGCCACAGGGAACAGGTCACCTGTCGTTCGCACAGGGGAGCCCTTCAGCTGTGTGCAGAAGGTTCCACTCTGCCCCTTTCCTTCCTCCGGGTGCTCAGCCCACGGGTTGGATGTGAGGCTGCCCCAGACCCCTGGTGGGGCGTCTCCTGCCTGCTGACCTGTGGGATGGGAGATGCGCCCCCGGCCTGTGGATCCAAGGGCCCGGGTGGGGAAGCCCACGTGGGGTGGGCTCTGTTGTTCCCATGGAGCTGTCAGTCCTGCACGCCAGGCCTGCCACTGCTGTCTGGGCCCTGTTTACCGAGCAGCTCCCGCGTGATGGGGCGGGCATCGCTCTCGGCTCTGGGGGTGCAGCCGAGACCAGACAGACGGGCACTGTCACGGACGTCTGCTTCTTCCCCAGCCTCATGTACTGGACAGATTGGGGTGAGAACCCCAAAATAGAGCGCGCCAACCTGGACGGGCAGGAGCGGCGCGTGCTGGTGAACGCCTCTCTCGGGTGGCCCAACGGCCTGGCCCTGGACCTGCAGGAGGGGAAGCTCTACTGGGGGGACGCCAAGACAGACAAAATCGAGGTGAGTCATCGCAGGGGAGGGGGCTTTGGGCCGAGCGAGAGCACTGGTTCGAGAAGCCGTTCGGTACGGATGCACCATGTGGCCCTGCACTGCCTGCCCGTCCCCGGGCCCCTGTGGCCTGACGTACCTGTCAGGGTGGCGTCGATGGACGCCTGGGCTCTGCTATTTGGGCAAACGGAACACGGGCGGTCCCGTTCCTGAGCACGTCTGCTTAGGTCGGGTTTGCACGTAACTCGGATCTCTGATGAAGGGCGCATGTGTGATAGAAATAACAACGGTCGTGCTACAGTGGCTGCGGGGATGACAATGCGGTGTGTGCTAGAATGATAACACTCCTGTGCCCTGATAACGTCACAGATGCTGTTGTGCTTTCTTTTAATTCAAACAGAGCATGAAAACAAGCTCATACGAGGAGTTTAGATAGGTCACAGGAGAGATTTCAAACCAGAATATTAAGGGGTCACACTCACCTAATGTGCGTCAATGTCTTGCCTTAGTCCTTAGTGGGTCTTAAAGTGCTCTGACCTTTCTCTCTGTCGGGAGGGGCGTGTGCGAGGCAGGAGGCTGCTGGCATTGGTGGGAAGGTGACGATGGGGTGGGCTGGAGAGTCAGAGTCTGGTTCTGTGCTGGAGGAGAGAGCTTGCCGCTGAGGTCGGTTTCTTTTTCTTTTCTTTTTTTTTTTTTTTTGAAACAGAGTCTTGCTCTGTTCCCCAGGCTAGAGTGCTGTGGCATCAGCCTAGCTCACAGCAACCTCAAACTCCTGGGCTCAAGCCATCCTCCTGCCTCAGCCTCCTGAGTAGCTGAGATTATAGGCATGCACCACCATGCCTGGCTAATTTTTTCTAGATGTTTTAGTTGGCCAATTAATTTCTTTTTATTTTTAGTAGAGATGGGTCTCGCTCTTGCTCAGGCTGGTTTCAAACTGCTGACCTTGAGCGATCCTCCTGCCTTGGCCTCCCAGTGAGCCACCGCGCCCGGCCTGAGGTCGGTTTCTTGAAAGAGGCATCCAGGGTTGCTGGCGTGGCCTTTTCCCCACCGTAAACGGCCTGTGCCTTCACCAACTGCGCAGTAACCGTGTAAACCTCTGTGTTAGGATCTTGCTCCTGTGCTCAGCGGATCCGGCTTCCCTGAGACAGAGGCTTCAGCTTGTTCTTCTGTCACAAACTTTCTCGGCTCCGGAGCAGCTGATTGCTGTCGGTGGCTTCTCTGTCTGTCTCTGAGAGCAGCTGCTGGCGTAAAGGCTGCGCCAGCGCGAGGACCTGCTGCGCCACGCGGGTTTGTTCACGTGCGCAGAAGAAATTCGTTCCCGACTTATTAACTTGATTATTACAGATTACCCCATGAGGACCTTGGGAGCCCACTCATGAGCACCGAGCCTCATGTGGCAAGTCTGGTTGTCTGTGCCCTGGGGGCTGCCTGTGCTAGAAAATGTAATTTGTTGTGATGCCTTCTTGACAAAAAGGCCTTGCGAGGGTCTGAGCCTGAGTCCCCGCACGCAGTGCACCGTGGGAGCAGCGGATGTCATCGTGGGGGCCGGGAAGAGAGGACACAGGACCCTCTGTGCTGATCTCGCCACTGCTTGAGAGCCTTGTGCCCTTTCAAAACACGGAGCCACAGCAGAAAGTAAATGATACGTCCACCACCCGGCTTATGACATAAAATATTGATGCAGTCGAAGCCAGAGACGATTTCTCCCCTGAATTTGATTTATTCTCAAACAGTTAGCGTCCAGGTTTTTCCTTACGTGGATGTCTCCGGAAGCAACGTGCAGCCTCGTTTTGCCTGTCATGCGGCGGGCCCTCTGGCAGCGTCCGGGCGTGTTCCCGCCTCTGGGGCGTCTGCTCAACGTTGGTCTGAGGTGCTCTCGGCGCCGGTGATGGTTACCTTTGTCCCATCGCAGCCAAGTCCCTGACACTGGAACCTCTACTGGGGGTGGACGTCACCCTCTTTCCAGTGGCTTCCGAACGAGCCTCACGTGGCTGTGTCACCATCGCGGGGCACCTCTGTCCTTCTCACGGCTCACGGGGGAGGCCAGAGCCGGGCGGCCTGCGGGGAGAGGGCGGGATCGAGAACACACGTGTGTCCGAGTTGCAGGATTTCAGACCTCAGCACGGCAGGGTCGGGAGCACGGTGTTGGGGCCGGCAGGACGGACGACCCTCCCCCAGACACCCGGGAGCTGTGGTGGCAGCCGCTCCTGTCGGGGCTCCTGCGAGTGACATGTTCTTCAAGGCGAGGCCCTTGTTTCCGGGGCAGCTGAGGATGCTTTGTCCTCCTGCATCCACCTGCCCGTGGGGACAGGTTGGGGACTCCGGTGTCTGCAGCGTCACCTCATACACCCTCACGGCAATGATTGTCTTTATTGTGATAAAATAAACATAGCATAAAAATGACTGCCTGTCTCTGTGGATTTGCCTATTTCTGGACATTTCATATGAATGGAAGCATGTGTGGACTTTTGGGTCTGGCTCCTTGCCGTAGCATGATGTTTTCAGGGTTCACCCATATGATACTGCGTGTCCGAACTCCGTGTCTTTCTAGGGCTGGATGATGTTCTGTTGTGCGGCTGGAGCCCGTTTTGTTTGTCCTTTTAGCAGTCGATGGGCCGTTGTTTCCGCCCTTTGTCTGTTGTGTGCTGTGCTGCTGTGGACATCGATGTACACACTTCTGTTTGCACACCCGGTTGTAGCTGTGTTGGGCGTGCACCTGCGGTGGCCTTGCTGGGTCGTGTAGTAACGTTAGTTTGACTCATCGAGGGGCCGTTAGACTGTTCCCCACGGCGGCTGCACCATTTCACACCCTCTGGCAGCGTGTGGGGCTCTGATTTCTCCACCTCCTCACCAGCCCTTGCTCTTTCCCATCTCAGAAAAAAATTCACCACAGCCGTCCCAGTGCACGTGCTGTGGTGCCCGTGTGGCTTTTGCGTTTCCTCGGTAACTAAGACACTGAGTGTCATGTCCCACAGCAGCGTTTCGAGGTAGCAGCCTGGTCCCCGTTTGCAGAATGGGGAACTGAGGTTCAGGGGGCGGTAACTTGTGTGACTTGACCACAGCGGGCAGGTGGTCTCCAGGTGGTGTGACTCAGAGCTGCCACGCTCCGCTCGCCCTTTTCCGAAGGCCCCGCAGTTTCCCGGGGTCACCGACAAGGCCCGTGGCATTTCCTGCGGTTTCAGGTGGGGACGGCAGCAAAGCTCAGACAGGTGCGTGTTGTCGGCAGGATCATCTGTATCTGCTGGTCCAGGTGGGAGTGGAAGGGAGGGTCCTGGGGAGGGGGACAGGCATCTTAAAGGTGAGAGGAAAGAATTCCAGAGTCTCCGTAGCGTCCTTGGGCAGTCAGGAGGATCGGAGGGTTTGGTGGACTCAGGCAAAGCAGGAAGTGCAGCGAGGAAAGGGGGTGTGGCCGTGGCCACCCCTGGGCCTGCCCTCGCTGCTGCCTTCATTGTCACGCTTGTAGGATCAGTCCACACATAGTCCAGGCCCTATAGACACCGTAGGGAATATGAACGTCACTTGCCCTGGTGTGGACGAGCAGAGGGGACGGGAGTCGGGGGCAGAGGGTGGGGGGAGGAGGGGAGGCTGGAACACCCTCGCCTCAGAGCAGGCTGGGGAGAAGCACCCTGTTGACGTGGTGGGACAGAGAGAAAGGTCAGAGCACTTTAAGACCCACTAAGGAGCTAAAAATGGAACATCACTGTCCCATCACAGTCCCCACGGGGCTGGGGTGGGGAGGAGTGGAGTGAGTGAACCAGGTCTTTGCCTGTGAGGGAGCAGAGCTGAAGTGGGCAAAGGGAACGTGCACCAGAAGCACCTTACCTGAGACGTGGGCTGACCCTGGGAGGCCTGAGGAGAGACCCTGCGGGCTGAGAAGCACTTGCAGGGGGCATCTTTGATCGCAGGAGCTTGGAGATGTTAGAGTGCTTGATTGCAGACTTTCTCAGGGCCTTTAGTATGCTCTGATAAACCGTTTCTAAGAGGGGAATGAATTGCGTAAATGTTAAACTACACAGTCGGAGATCACTTTCTTTCTTCACTGTGGCCCTGGTGCACACACTGTGGGAATGCCGACCCAGGTGAGACCTGCCAGGCCGTCTACCCGCACGTCCAGAGCTGACTTAGCTGTGAGTTGAGGCTGGAAACTCCTCCTGCCCCAAGAAACAAATGCAGAGACGTTTCTTCCATGTTTTCTGCTGGAAGTCAGCGTGTCTTTCCTCCCAACAGTGGGAACTGCTCCTGGACGTGTGGGCAGGTGCCTGCGAGTCCTGGCGTCTTCTCGGGGTCTAGCTCAGAGGCTGGGAACAAACCCTGTGATGTTCTTTCCATGGTGAACGCACCAGGGTCTGGGCTACTGACATACGAGGGAGCTTCCGGAACTGTCCTGCCGTGGACCCCCCTTTCATGTGAGGGTCTTGGGGCCTGCTGTGGGCAGTTCACAGAACACCCGCAGAGCACTGGCGTGTGTTTCCTGGCGCTGGGGCTCCCGACACGTGCTCCCTTGATGTGACCCTCAGTCGCCCTGTCCCTTTGGACTGAGCTGCCAGCTTAGGCGCAGCTGAGGGGGTCGAGGCAGCTTCTGGAGGCTTCTGGGGGAGCAGCTTCGTGCAAGGAGCCACGTTTACCTTTCTGAGGGTGCAGTTGGACTCCAGGTGGGAGGATGGTCAGGGAAGGTAAAATGGGGTCAGGAAATAGACAGGACAACTTCGCACCATGCGGACGCTTCCCAGAGGTGGTGTCCGAAGGCAGCGAGACGGCGGAGCAGATGCTGAGTCCCAAGCACCAGCCTTGGGTGGGTTTTGCTGCCCACCTTTGGGGGCGAGACAGGATCCTGGCCCGCGTGCACGGCTTGGCTCTGGACACGGAGCGCGGGCGCTGGGAGGAAGCGCGTCTAGGGGACGGGCAGCTCTCCCTTTGTAGAGGAATTCGGAATTCACGCTCCCGAGTTCTGCCACCAATCCTCCAGGAAGACTTGATGGAGCGGCCGTGGCCGATTCCTTGATGAGTTGGGAGAACAAAGGTCTGGAAGTGCTGAGCTGATGAAACGGGCCTTCATCTGGACGGCGTTAGCGGCACCCAGCTCAGATGTACAGAACGGAGGCGGCGGCCAGGTCCAAGCAGCCTCTCCAGGTGGGGCCTCCTGCTGGCCTCGTCTGTGATGGCTGTCCTGGAAGTCAGTCCCCGGCAGCCCAGTGGTCACACACGGGGGTGGCAGCCCTGGGCCTGTGACCAGCTAGTGCCATCATATCATCAGTGACATTTGGAGTGGCCCGAGGCTCCCGGCGTGGGTGTGGGCTGAGGCCATTCCCTCGCTGGCTCACTGAATGGCAGCTCCGCTCTCCACCTGCTGGGGCCTGCCCAGGTCCATCCTGACATGAGGACCTGACCCACTGTGACGGCCCAATGGGTGTGGCCTGAGGCCCCTCCCTGTTCCCCATAGCGGTTGCTTCTCTCTGTCGTCCCAGCCTGTCTGCACCCTGGAACACCTCCTTGACCCCTCTCCTGAGTCAGAGCCCTTGGGTTGGAAGTTCGGCTACCACGGATGCCCTTAGCCACCCTCAGCCCATCCGGTGACCCTCCAGCGTGTCCACCTGGACACCCAGGCCCATCCACGAGCTTTCCCCCCTTTTCCTGCCACAGCTTTTACGCCCTGTGCCCCAAGACACAACTTTGTTTGTGAACGTGACCGGTGTTGCTGTCGCCCGAAGGGGTTGCGGACTGGTGACGCTAAGGCGGTGCCCGTCCCCCCTCTGGCCGCCGCCTCGGCTCTTTCCCAGCCCCCGCCCGCTCCCCCCGGAAGCCTGGGGTCACCTCCAGCCACATGCCGTGATCCTGTGTGTGGGGATGACCCACGCCTTCCACCCACTTGGCTGCCTGGGAGGGTCTTCCTTTCCAAAACGGTGACATCCCCGTTCCTGCCTGGAGGCCGGAAGCTGTAGCCACCCACCGCTGTCCACTGCTTGTGCTGTGGCTCAGCCACAGAATTATTATTATCATCATTGTCATCACTTACCTGTGAGCAGACCTTGTCTCCCCAAGCAGACGAGAGTTCTCTGCGGTCAGCACAGTGACCCCATGCGGGCCCAGGACACTCCAGGTCTGGGTCAGCAGTGACCTTCTGGCGCCCCTCTGTATTCCCACCCACGCTCTCTCGGCGGCCCTAACCTGCCCCTGGCTGGGGGTTTGTCCCCTGCCTTGACATTCACTAAGTAGGTGGTGGTGACGTTGGCACCCCCAGAGTAAACCCTCATTGCAGGAGCGACGGAGCGGGGCCCGGTCAGCTGTGCTGTCCACAGCCCCAGGGGAGGAGCTCGACCACCAGAGCCGCGAGCCCCACGCGTGTGTTTCAGATATTTTTTTGTTATGTGAAATCAAATAAGTGTAGCAGTCTACTTTTGAGTTTTGTGTTTGACAGTGGGGGGTCATTATTGCCTCAGACAGCAGAACCGTCTTCCCTGTAAACATGTGCTCTCGAGGGGTTGGTCTTGTGCTCACATCTCTTTGTATAACCAAGTCAGTGGGAATGCAGGATTCGTTATAAGGAAATCACGTGTTAGATGACTTCCTGGGGTCCCCGTTTTGGGGGCTGTCCTGCAGACCTCACTGTGGCGGGGCTGCTCCTTGTATGTGGCTGAAGGGGGGCTCTGGGGTCTCCTTGTCCGTCCCTCCCAGCTGGCAGGCGTGTGTCTGTTCCGGCTGCCCCGGCAGAGCAGGGCCGGACCTTTGGCAGCCTTCGGCCTCTGGCTGGACCATGTCATTGTCCGTGGCCTAAACCTCCTGGGTCTAGTTTGCTGCCCTGAAAAACGAGCGCACAGGGAGCTGGGGTGCAAAACTATGGCCCATGGCCCCAGCCCAGCCTGCCTCCTGTTTTTGTGCCGTTCTCAACCTAAGAGAGGTTTTTACATTTTTTAATTATTTAAAAAAAGTAAAAAGAAGACATTCATGACCCGTAAAAATTACAGGGAATGCAAATTTCAGTGTCCACGAATAAACTTTTTTCCATCAGTAAAGTGCTTGGCCACGCCTGTTCACATACGTGCTCTCCACACTGCTCTTGCACCTGGGAGACCATTGTGGCCTCAGAGCTGAAAGTGTTTTCTACCCTTTACAAAAAAATCTGCTGACCCCCATCCCAGGAAACCCATCTCCCAAGTTTCCTCTTGGCTCTGGCGCTCACGGGTGTCCCAAATTTGATCCCGTTATTTCCGAATTCTGTCCCGACTCATCGCCCTCCCAGGAGTCAGACCAGGGACGTTCTCGATGTCCCCTCTGTTCGCGCTCAGTGCGAGCTCTGCTTGGCTCCGGGATTCTCGGACGATCTGGCTCCAGGGAAGGGGGACGCCTGCCGCGTCTGGCCCAGTTGGGGGAAAGGCCTGATCCAGCAGGGTGGTTTTCCAGGCGTGTCGTTGCTGGTCAAGGCGTGCTGGAAGGTGTCGTCCAAAGACCACTTGGGATCATTTCTTTTCTCCAGCGTCAGAGCAGCTAAGAACTGCTCTTGCAGCCCAATGCTTTTGCAAATTGGTGAGTCAGCGAGGTGCTCCAGGGCTTCCGGAACCCAGGTGCAGAGCGGTGGGTTCAGGGAGGCGTCCCAGTGGCCGTGGAGGTGTCGGAGGGAGGCTGTGCTCGTGGAGGACACGCCGGCCCAGAGCCTCCACCCGCCCTCGCGGTGGGTGCAGCTTGGGAGCAGCGGCGTGTGGGGGCCCCCCCCCGCTTTGTTTGGGGCAGCCAAGGAGTGGGGAGCAGGGGGGAGAGAGAAGTGGCTGCCAGCCAGCGCCCATCACCATGGCTCACCCGGGTCCTCCGGGCTCCTTTTCATTGTTTGTGGACGGAGCTGGGAGAGGTGGATTCCCTCGTCTCAGTTCAATGTAACATGTCTGGAAATTGGGTTATTAAAATTAAGAAAGTAAGGAAATAGAATAGGAAGAGAAAAATCAAAGAGATATATTGCCCTTTGGGTAGATCGAAACTTCGAGTCCTTTCTTTTTCTAGGTGGAGGTTATTTTGTTTGTCATTTCCATGTACTGCACTGACGGGCCAGCCCCCGGCGCTGCTCCCTATGAGTGGAGGAAGGGACAAGGGTCCCCACTGGTGGACCACCTGCACTTCCTCACCGTGCACTGGGGCCAGGTGCCTTCCTGGTACGGCTCTGTGATGCGGGGATGGGCCCAGGCTCTCAGGTGTTCTCTGGGTATCCGCCGTGCAGTGGGGTGTGTGTTCATTGTTCTTGTGTGCCTTCCTGTTGGGAGAGGGGGCAAAACTCGAACAAGAGTCCTGAACCATTTGGGAACAAAGGCCTATCACCTGCTGTGCTCTGCCTCCTGGACTGCAGCTCCTAGGCTAGTCTAATCCCTTTAGTTACAGGTGGAGAGACTAGGTTCCCCAGGGTGCAGGGACCCACCCGCCCAAGGACACAGAGCACCTGGGGCAGAGCTGGGCTCCGGCCCAGAGCCGCGTGCCCTGCCCTGCCCTGCCCTGTTGACCCAGGAGTTTTGTCCTGAGCCGTCCAACAACAGAGGACCAGAGTCTTGGCTGCTCAGTGTGCATTCAGTGTGTCTGATGATTTTGCCTGTGTTTTGGCCACCTGCAAAACTGAGGATCCGTAGCTTTTCTGATGAGCCAGAGATGCAGTCTGGCTGCAGGGGCCTGCCGAAGCTTGCCGGCGATGGCTCTGTGTCTCTTTCATCCTGGCCTGAGAGGTTGGGTGTGGTGTCTTTACCGAGTCTTCCTTTCAACATAAGCTTCCACGGGATCATCGATCGTCAGAACCACGTCTTACGCCGTGTGTCTGTGTGTTTCGGCTCGCTACGGCGTTTTTATGTTTGACGGTGTTTCCTCCTCTGTAGGTTTTGCGGTGGTTGCGCTTAATCAGCACTGACTCTTTGAGAAAAAGATGGAGCTTTGACATCTCAGAGCAAACAGGGTGGAAGGCATTTTAGACATAGAACGAGTGGTCCCCTCAGAGGTCATCTGGTCCTGACTGAGCAGGAAACTAGTTCACAGAGGAGCGGGAGACACTGGCCTCGGGTCCTGCTGTTGCTTGGCCTTTGGCGACTCTGGTGGGTGTGGTCTGGGGACCCCCCACTCCCAGGCCTGGCTAAGGGACCCCAGGACCCCTTCCTGCACAGGACACCCTGGTTGGAGACCCACCCCTTGGTCCTCCAGGCACCGCTGCCTGTCGGTCAGCGACGGTGAGGGAGACGACACACCTGTTTGCCTTGCATGTTCCCACTGTGCCGCCCGTCCCAGCACGGTGTCCCCACCCAGGCAGGGGAGGCTGTGGGAAAGGGCTCCTGAGCTGGCCCCGTCACTGCCCCATCATCCCGAGACATGGCATCATAACGAAAATGTCATTTATCCAGCATCCCAGATGAGCCAGACACCTGGTGTGTTTTGGTACCTGGCACGGTGCAGACGGAGTAGAGGCTCCCGCGAACCCAGGCCTGAGGCGTGGTCAGGGTTGGCACTTGCTGGTGGGGCCCCAGCCCGTCCAGACTGTGTCGCTGCTGTCCCACAGGTGATCAACGTTGACGGGACGAAGCGGCGGACCCTCCTAGAGGACAAGCTCCCGCACATTTTTGGGTTCACGCTGCTGGGGGACTTCATCTACTGGACGGACTGGCAGCGCCGCAGCATCGAGCGGGTGCACAAGGTCAAGGCCAGCCGGGACGTCATCATCGACCAGCTGCCCGACCTGATGGGGCTCAAGGCAGTGAATGTGGCCAAGGTCATTGGTGAGTCAGGGAGGCCACGGCCGTGGCTCATTCTTGCTGCCTGGCACAAGGAAGAAGTAACGGGTCCACGTGGACCCGTACGTGTCCAGCTGGGGTGCGCCAGCCTGGGGAAGGGCAGGGCAGGAAAAGGTGACAATATCTGGCCAAGAACAGATGGGAAGGGGGCAGATGTATGGCCCAGGGATGTTGACCAGGTGTCTGTAATTGTTATAATAGTGTTACAATTTGTTTATCAATTTATGTTACAGTTTGTTCCAAATTGTTATAATTTGTTCCAAATTGTTACAATTTGTTTAGCACCTGCTGTATGCCAGGTGCTGGCTGAGGGCCTTAGTGCCCACGTGCTAATATAGTTATTGCTCCTTCCAGTAGGGGCAGAGGAGGCAGAGCTGCAGCTTGTGGTGCTGAGCTCAGGGCTCAGCCCTGGGTTTGCCTTGACCTCAACACTGGGCCTGGCTGTGAGTGTTGTCCACTGTGGCCAGGCTGACACACGCACACACGCACCACACCCCTTCCCCCCACCTTTACCTGAAAGCCAGGATCTGCAAAAAGCTCACTGAGGAGGTCACTGTTTGACACAAACACTGTTTGACTCCTTTCTGAAAAGGACTCCAGGTCAGCAAGTTACACTGGAGAGATTGGAGTCCCGGAGTGGGAGGGGGGCTGTGCCACCGGGGGGCCTGGTACCTGGTACCGGGCCTGCGTGCTGGAGGCGCCTGGCAGATCTCTGCTGGACACATGTGTGAGTGGACAGAGAGGACCCAGTGCTCACCCGCCACGTTGCCTGAGGTCTGGCGGGTGAGACGCCCGAGTGAGTGGTGCTACCTGTCAGATGGCCACACCTGTGATGTCAGAGACGTCCCTGGCTTTAAAACATGAGGCAGCTAATTGAGCTTGGAACTGAGGGAGTAGGTGGGGGCAGGGCAGGCTACACAGATTAGTTTTACCAGCCACCTTTGAAAACACATTCGTTAGGCTGGGTGCAGTGGCTCATGCCTGTAATCCCTGCATTTTGGGAGGCTGAGGCAGGAGGATCACTTGAGCCCAGGAGTTGGAGGCTGCAGTGAGCTATGATGACACCACTGCACTCCAGCCAGGGTGACAGAGCAAGACCCTGTCTCAGAGCAAACAAACAAAAACCCCACAGAAATGCCTTCATTATCCATGTGGAGGGTGAGACTCAACTGTGAGCGATTATTCAAAAAACAAAAAATAAACCCCAGAGATAAAAAAGGATGCACCCACAGGGCTGTGATTTAAAGGTGAGAAATTCCCCCCTCCCCGCCATCTCAGGGTTTACTAAGGGAGATATGGGGGAAAGGATTCTTTTTTTTAGGCTTAAATATTTAACACTAAAATAAAGCCAATTTCAATAGTGTTTTGGGAGATGAGTGAGATTAACAGACTGGACAAAAATAAACGAACATGCTATGTACTGTCTGCTTTCATGAAAAGAGACCCCTGTAGCTGTCCTGGGGGAATGCGAGTTTTCAGGGTGGCTGAGGATGTCAGTGACTTGCAGGGATCCTCGGTGGGATCCGAGGGAGCCAGTGCCGGCGGCAGGCTGGCAGGGCGACTCGCCCAGGCTGCCTGGAGGCTCGCTGCACCCGGGCTGGCCACCTGGGCTGGGGCGCTCGCTGCGCTGCTCCCAACTGCCAGTGTTACCCCAGTAGCTTCTCCGGACTCTGGTTTCCTCGACTGAAAACTGGGGATGAGAATAACTGCTGCCTGCTGGGCCGATGGAGTGAGTTAAGACAGGTGACCCAGGGCCAGTGCCTGGCTCGTGGTGAGGCCCAGACAGAGCTGCTGCTGTTACTGTCATGGCCACTCAGCCGTATGAAGGGAGACCTTTGGTTGCCGTCATCCGGGGCTTTCTCCCACCGCCCCGCCTACTGTCCCCAGTTGACACGCGGTGGGCGTAGAGCCGTGCGCAATGGTGGCTTGGTCCCACCGCTTTCTCTGCTGGGCTCCTCGTGTTTAGGGCCTGTGCTTCTGCTTCCAGGAACCAACCCGTGTGCAGACGGCAACGGCGGGTGCAGCCACCTGTGCTTCTTCACCCCCCGAGCAACCAGGTGCGGCTGCCCCATTGGCCTGGAGCTGCTGAGCGACATGAAGACCTGCATCGTGCCCGAGGCCTTCCTCGTCTTCACCAGCAGAGCCGCCATCCACAGGATCTCCCTGGAGACCAACAACAACGATGTGGCCATCCCTCTCACGGGCGTCAAGGAGGCCTCGGCGCTGGACTTCGACGTGTCCAACAACCACATCTACTGGACGGACGTCAGCCTGAAGGTACCGCGGGCTGACCGCAGGCGCGTGTGGCTCTCGTGTGAAAACTTGCCTGGAATGTTAGGCCTCAAAGGCTTCAAAATATTTTTTTTTCAAAGAACTATAGTATTTATTGTAACTTGATTCAAGCTGATAAAATATTAGTGAAAGTGTTTGTTTGTTTGTTTGTTTTTTGGAGATAGAGTCTTGCTCTATTGCCCTGGATAGAGTGCAGCAGTGTCATCACAGCTCACAGCAACCTCAAACTCCTGGGCTCAAGGGATCCTCCTGCCTCAGCCTCCCGAGTAGCTGGGACTACAGCCACATACCACCTTGCCTAATTTTTTCTATTTTTAGTAGGGACGGGACCTTGCTCTTGTTCAGGCTGGTCTCAAACTCCTGAGCTCCAGCAATCCTCCTGTCTCGGCCTCCCAGAGTGCTCGGATCACAGGCGTGAGCCACCGCACCCGGCCAGTGAAAGTATTTTTAATAAACAAACATGAGTGACTAATGAGCAGATCCTCCAGACACACAGGCTTTCACGGAGTGCTGGTGTCAACGTGAAACACTGTTATCAGTCGCCCTTGACTTCAGACTCACCCACCCGGCCCCTCACCAGAGCCCATTTGCTTAGCAAACAAACTCTTTCCTCGTTCCCAGCGCAAGTGCAAACATCTGGACAAATACAGGGAGGACTTTTTTGCCATCTGAAGCGGGGTTTGGCAAACGGATCCATGGGCTGGCCTCCTGGTTTTGTAAATAAAGTTTTATTGGGACGTGGCAGTTCCATCTGTTTGCGGGTTGTCTGCAGTGGCTTCTTGGCTCCTGCGTCGAGTTGTGGCAGATCCCGTGTGGCCTGCGAGGCCTAAAGCGTTTACTGCCTGCCCCTTTGCAGAGCAAGTTTGCTGATCCCTGTTCCAAAATACTGGACAACTGAAACAGTTAATCATCTTTTTTATTCTACTGTTTGTATTACATATCTTTGAAATATTTTTTCTGATTTTAAAAGTCACAAGGGTTCTTTGTTAATAAAAAAAAAAGGAAATATGCAGAAAAGTATAAAGGAGAAAATAAAAATCACCTGTAATCTCACTAGTCAGAGTCAGCCATTTCTGACACTTCTGAGTTTCTAAGTCTTTTGTTCTCTAAGATAGTATTTCTCATAATCACAGTCTTATGCCACAGAGAATTCTATGTTGTGATATTTTTCACTTAACATTGTAAAAAGTGTTTTATTTAAGCTGTTACAAACTCTTTAATATAATTTTTATAATATAATTTAATATATTATAATATATATTAATATAATATAATATAATAATTTAATATAATTTTAAGCATGTAAAATATTCCACTGCACAGATATTCCCTGTTAGGCTTAACCATTCCCAATTCCAAACAATATCATAGTAACAAACATCTTCGGAGCCAGGTGTGGTGGCGTGAGCCTGTAGTCCCGGCTACTCGGGAGGCTGAGGTGGGAGGATTGCTTAAGGCCAAGAGTTCAAGACCAGCCTGGGTAGCATAGTGAGACCCCCATCTCTGCAGAAAAATTTTAAAAATTAGGCAGATGCAGTGCCGCATGCCTGTAGTCCCAAATACTCGGGAGGCTGAGGCAGGAGGATGGCTTGAGTCTAGGAGTTTGAGGCTGCAGTGAGCTATGACTGTGCCACTGCGCTCCAGCCAGATGACAAGTGTGAGACCCTGTCTTTTTGAAAGAACAAGACAAAACTCTGTATTCTGTGTGTAAAGGCGTTTTCTTGTATTTTGAATAGTTCTTTGTCTTTTATATTTTTGTTAGTTGGAAACTTAGAATAAAGTTTCAGGGGGAAGATTCCTGGGTGAAAGGCTACAAATGTTTTTAAGCCTCACATATGTACATATGTAATATGTATGTTGTGTCCAAGTTGCTCTTTCTTAAAAGCTTGCATTTTGCTACATTTCAAATGTTCATTTTAAAACTCTTGAACATTGGCGACCCGATCCCAAATGTGGTCAGCAGTTGCTGCAGGTGGCCATCCTCGTGGTTAGATGTCTACAAAAGATGCTGCTTCCTAAAACGTGGCCCTTTCCCTCCTCACCTGCTGCCAGACCATCAGCCGCGCCTTCATGAACGGGAGTTCGGTGGAGCACGTGATCGAATTCGGCCTCGACTACCCCGAAGGCATGGCCGTCGACTGGATGGGCAAGAACCTTTACTGGGCTGACACCGGGACCAACAGGATCGAAGTGGCCAGGCTGGACGGGCAGTTCCGGCAAGTCCTTGTGTGGAGGGACTTGGACAACCCAAGGTCGCTGGCCCTGGATCCCACCAAAGGGTAAGGGCCGTGTTTGTCCGTGGGTCCCATGCCCTGCGACTGCTCTACCCTGGCCGGCACAGCCATGCCAGTGAGGCAGAGCGGTTGGCTGCCTGCCTGGCACTGTGATCAGGGTTGCGCTGACGGCCATTCCCTGTGACGGTGGCCAGGGCTGTTAGGACCCTTGGAGGTCATCCGGTTCACTCACGGAGGGAAGCTGAGGCCAGAGCAGAAGGAACGGATAGAAGCCGCTCTATCAGGCACTGTGCTGGCTGAGTTCACTTGGGCCGGCTCATTGGAGCATCTGGGGTGGGTGTCTCTGTCTCTGATTTTATAGATGTGGAAACTGAGGCTCAGAGAAACGAAGTGACTTACCCAAGGTCATGAGGCCAGTCAGAGGAGAGCTTGGCCCAGATGTTCTATCTCGGGCTCCCGTCTAGCCCTCCTTTCCTGGCACCGTGTTGCCAGACTCCACAATCACAGAGCTGGTGTCGAGGTCCTCAGGTTTCAGGCTGCCCGGGAGTGGCTCCTTGCAGGCCACTGAGCTGCAGCTGAGCACCCGCCTCTGGAGGGAAACATGGCAGCTCAGGGGCCCTGTCGTGGCCACTGGGCCAGATGGGCCCTGGGCGGGATCTCTCCCTGGACCTGAGCTTGCTTTCCTGTGCGGCGGGCACAGTGCCCACCCTGTAAAGTGTCGGTGATGTGCACGGAGCAGCCAGATCCCTGCCTGTCACGTGCTCTGTTGTGGGAGAAAGGAAGAGTCCAGGACAGCAGGGCACACTGAAGGAGGCCCAGGTTTCAAGGGGAAGGGCAAGGGGAACTTACAAAATCCTGGCTTTAGGATGTGTTTTCTTCTCTGGATCTCCTAAGGGGAGGAAGGAGGAGTCCGGGGAGAAGCACAGGGCCCAGTCTGCACCCTGACCTGCGAGGCTGCCTCTGCCTGGACCCTGTTTTCCACCCTCTTCATGCAAAGGAATGTCCATCCATTGCACCCTGGTCCATCCTGGCTTCTGCCGTCTCCCCGTGTCCGGTCGAGCTTAGTCAGCATTTGTCCTGTCCGAAGCAGCCCAGCCTGGGCGTTCTAGACGCGGTTGCCTCGTCTCTGCGGCTGCTTTCGTGTCTGTAAAGGGTGTTTGCTCGCCTTGCAAGCGAGCCGCTGTCGGAACTCAGGCAGGCAGCACAGCGATGGCCCTGGAGGGACGTGTGGGCTGCAGTGGGGGCTCAGCAGGGTCTCACCCCTTCCCTGCTTCCAGGACGTGGCTTTTTCCAGGAAGGGGGTGCCGAGCTGAGCAGATGGTGGCTTTATGTGTCCACTGCCACCCTCTGCCTTGGTGAGAATGGACTCACCAATCCCGCCTGCCCTCCCCCCCGGTGCCTTCCAGCTACATCTACTGGACCGAGTGGGGCGGCAAGCCCAGGATCGTGCGGGCCTTCATGGACGGGACCAACTGCATGACTCTGGTGGACAAGGTGGGCCGGGCCAACGACCTCACCATCGACTACACTGACCAGCGTCTCTACTGGACCGACCTGGACACCAACATGATTGAGTCATCCAACATGCTGGGTGAGGGCGGGCTGAGGCCCTGTGCTTTGGCATGGAGGGGCTGGCTGGGTGTTGGCCACCTCCCAGCTCCACCGCACTGTGGCCCTCTGGGCTGCAGGTCCCCTGTAGGAGGTAGAGACACACTGTGCGCTCATCAGCCTCGCCCTCCTGGGGGTTGTCCTGGTTCCCCTGTGGTGCCATTGCTGCCGTTGTGTCGGGAGAGACCTTGGTCACAGCTGTTCCCCGGCATGGTGGGGAACCAGTTCCCAGCTAGGCCCTGGGCAGGGACATAGCAGAGGTTTTCATTGATGGGGAAACTGAGGCCCAGGGAAGGCACATGATTTGCCTGAGGTCACAGAGCTAGTGAGTTGTGGCGCTCCCCTCGGACACCAGCGCTCAGTCTCCACCCAGCCCTGAGCCCCCGCTATGCTCACAGACTCCCAGCACCCCTGGGAGTCTCTTTTTTACAGATGGCGAAAATTAGGCTCAGGGAAGCTTTGAAAAAAACCTGTCCCAGCTTATCCAGCTGTGGGGCAGGATTTGAACCTAGAGCAGGAACTCAGACTGTTCTGCTAGAGGGGTGTGGTTATGTTAGTTGTCCTGGATGATGTGCCAGGTGACTGGGGCCACTGTGCTCCACAGGGACCCCCACCCTGCCCAGTTGGAAGAATGGAAGGGTGCTGGGGCAGAAGCTCCGAGGGCTCAGACCAGACTCCCAGGCCGGCCTCGGCTTCCAGGCAGACGGGGAGGGGAGGGTGTGGCTGGCTGTGCAGTGCTGGGATGGTCACTCAGGCAGCCCTGGCTTTGGTGATCTGGGCTGGCCGATTGTATCTTGGGCCTGGCAGAGCCTCTGCGAGCCGTCCAGCACTGTGGGGCCTTCGGGAAGGGCAAGGAGAATTTGGCTTCCCGCCTGATCACTGCTGCTGTGGGTGTGGCTGTGCCGCCACGTGGACGAGGAAACTGGGGCGTAGGCGAGCTGGAGCTGGAACCCTGGTGTCCCGGTTTCTGCCTAGGGTGGCTGCGCCCGCCATGGACTCTGACGGCCCTGGTGTGTGAGGCCAGCGGCAAGTTCTGGGCGTGTCTTTGAGACCCGCACCCCAGCTCGGCAGTGAATTGCATGACCTCGCTTGTCTGGTCCTTACCTGAAGCTGGTGCCAGACCAGAAACCAATCGCAGCACAGCTGTGGTTCCTGAAATAATTGCGCTCATTAACCACCCTGGAATGAGGACAGTCCCAGCTGAAAACCAGCAAAGCCCCGGAAACGGACTGGCCTGAGCCTGCAAATCGAGGGCGGCCGTGTGCATGGGGCCTGGCTGTCACCCTGCTGTGTGTCTTCTGTTTCATGCTCTGGGTGTCACTGAGCATGTGATTAACAGTGTGGACGGCCCGGGCTCATTGCTGGGGGAGCAAAGAATGGGTGACGATGCCTGATGCGGCGTGAGCCGGCAGGGACAGGGACGTGGGGCCTCACTGCCTGGGCTGCCCCCGGCCCTGCTGCTTAGGAATGTGTGACTTTAGCCAAGTCACTTAGCCTCCTGTGTGCTGGTCTCCTAGTCATAATGGTGCCTTCCTCATGGAGTTGACGTAGGAATTAATTAGATAATGTGGACAAAAGCACCTCTCACGTGCCTGGCACCCACTAAGTTCCCCCTGAGGGTCCTCTGAATCTCCATGAGGTCTGACCACATTGTCATTCTTACGGCTGTTAATGTGTAACTTACAGCATGTGAAGACACCGCCACTTACTGTTGACATGTATTTGGGTTGTTTCCAGTCTGTGACTGTTACAAATAGTCACACACCACGTTAACGTTTGGGTCCATAACAGACCACATGCATGATGGTGGTCCCATAAGATTATAATACCGTGTTTTTACTGTGTCTTTTCTATGTTTAGACATGTTTAGATACAGAAAGACTTCGTTTGTGTCATAGTGGCCTCCAGGATTCAATGGGTAACATGCTGTCCAGGTTTGTAGCCTAGGAGCGATAAGCCTCACCCACTGTAT
This sequence comes from Lepilemur ruficaudatus, assembly GCA_963574885.1. Classification (NCBI taxonomy): domain Eukaryota; kingdom Metazoa; phylum Chordata; class Mammalia; order Primates; family Lepilemuridae; genus Lepilemur; species Lepilemur ruficaudatus. The sequence continues at coordinate 78,601 of CAUYRT010070030.1, forward strand.
GGCCTGGTGTGTAGTGGGCTGTACCAGCCAGGTTCATGCAAGTACACACTAGTGTTTGCACAACAAAATCGCACAGTCACTCCTAACGATGCGTTTCTCAGAACACATCCCTGTTGTTAGCGACCCGTGACTACGCTGACAGCCGTGGACGATCTCGTGTGTGTGGTTTTGGTGAGTGACGCGTGCATTTCTCTTGCACACATACCAGGAGTGGAGTTGCCAGGTAGCTGGATGTTCAGCTTCGGTAGACCTTGCCCGTTGTCCAAAGTGGCCAGAGACTGTAAGGATTTCTCGGGGCTGCCAGGCTGCAGAGTTGGACCGGTTCACCCAACAAGGCACCCGTGCTTTGTGGTCTGGCTGTGCCGTTGCTGACGCGGTGCCCACGTGTTTCCACGCAGGTCAGGAGCGGGTTGTGATTGCTGACGACCTCCCACACCCCTTTGGCCTGACGCAGTACAGCGATTATATCTACTGGACGGACTGGAACCTGCACAGCATCGAGCGGGCCGACAAGACCAGTGGCCGGAACCGCACCCTCATCCAGGGCCACCTGGACTTCGTGATGGACATCCTGGTGTTCCACTCCTCCCGCCAGGATGGCCTCAACGACTGCATGCATAACAACGGGCAGTGTGGGCAGCTGTGCCTCGCCATCCCTGGTGGCCACCGCTGTGGCTGTGCCTCACACTACACCCTGGACCCCAGCAGCCGCAACTGTAGCCGTAAGTGCTTCCCCCCATTCCACTCTCCCATGTTAGAGTAGGCTGGCTGTGGGAGCTGAGGTTGAAAGGACCTTTTTATCTATGGTCGCCTTGGTGTACATGGATGGCTGGGCAGGTTGTGCACTGCACAAGCTGCCTAGTGCTAGTTGGAGGCCCAGGCTGGGTGAAGGACTTGTTGCATCATCAGGGCACAAGTAAATGGGCCACACTCTCAGCTGGAAGATTCCAGGGGAGGATCTCTGGATGTGAGAACCAGTTGCTGGGGCAGAGCACCCACTCGTATTGCCAGCACCGTGCTGAGTGCTCTCCAAGGCAGTCATTCACTCCTCAAGTTGTGGGTGGTGCGAAACACGCTCCGCATTTCACAGAAGAGGAGCCTGAGGCAAAGAGATGTGCAGTAACCCGCCCAAGGCCACACAGCTGGGAAGGTTTGAGCCAGGCTTGGTTCCAGCATCCCCCCTTGACCAGGTGGCCTTGCATCGGCTCATAACCGTCACAGTGACCTCTGAGTTACAGGCGGGTCTTTCTGTTCTCATTTCAACGATGAGAAAAGTGGTTCAGGGAGCCCAGGGTGACTCTTCCCATGGCCCTCAGCGTGCAGGTGTGTCCTGTTGGCAGGCCTTTCTCCCATGACACCAGCACAGAGCCGGTCGTAATCCAGCCTCTGCTTAGCGCTTGGCCGCTTATTTGTTGTCTGGGCCTGTCTGAGCCCCAGGCAGCCGTGGGCGCCCCCAGGGCTGGTCTTGCCGTCCAGTTGTACTGTGGGAAACTTGAGGCTTCGAAAGGTCTATGGGCCGGTGGAGGCCCTGAGCTGGATGTGACGGGTCTGGGCTCCCTCTGGTCCCGTTGCTCACCTTTCCTCCCTGGGCCACACTGTGAAGGGCCTCGTGGAGGTGCAGGTAACCCAGGCACGGAGGGGAGGCCGTTACTCAGCCTCCCGTGGCCGCCAGACCTGGGGTGACAACTTGGATTTCAGACCAGCCGCTGTAACCCTCAGATGCTGGCTGCACTGGGGACCCACCACATGCTCTGAGTGCCGTGGTTTCTGAACGCAGGCAGCCGGTCATAGGTCTGCAGACCTCTGTCACCTGCCACGAGGGAGCGGCTGTCCTGTGTTCTGCTCCCTCGGGAAAGCAGGGTCTTCAGGGCCTGCCCGTGACCTGCAGGAAGGCCCCAGGGCGTTCTCAGACCCCCAGTCCCTGGCTGCCTTGAAAACTACGGAGACTGGGACGTGGGGAGACCATGCTGCCCACGGGGTGTCTGGGAGTCGGCTGCCAGGCCCAGCCTCACCCTGGCGCGGTGTCGGGGGGTGATGCGCTGCCAGTGACACCACGAGGAACGTCCTCTCCTGCTGTCGCCATTCACGTTGCGCGGTTCTCAGCAGTTTGCTGGAGCGCACGTGCACACTGGACCACATTGCACGGCCATCCAGGCGTCACGTGCGTTTGTGGGTGTGAGTTTGGTGGTTGGTGCCGCCACCTTCCTGCTGTCCTAAGTCTTAGCACTTTACAAATTTACAAATGTGAAATTTAAAATAACACATGTCCTTTGAAACTTCAGAGACACAGGTAACACGGAGGGTAGAGTTCCCCAGTCCTCCCGTCTTTCCCAGGGGCGGCTGGCAGGGGCGTGTGCAGGCGTCCTCGCTGTGGCAGAGTGGCGTGCCGTCCGCCCCGCCACTCCCTCGCCAGCTTCCAGGCGCTGACGCGTGTCCCTCTCGTCTCTGCTTCCTGCAGCACCCACCACCTTCTTGCTGTTCAGCCAGAAATGCGCCATCAGCCGGATGATCCCAGACGACCAGCACAGCCCGGACCTCATCCTGCCCTTGCACGGGCTGCGGAACGTCAAGGCCATCGACTACGACCCCCTGGACAAGTTCATCTACTGGGTGGACGGGCGCCAGAACATCAAGCGCGCCAGGGACGACGGGACCCAGGCAAGTGGGCCGCTGGAAGGCGTGGGGATGCTTCTGCGCGAAGCCCTCCCCACTGGCGGCTTCCAGGCTGCTGCCCCCTTTTCTTGGCAGAGGGGGCCGGCGGAGCAGGGCCCGGGTAAACAACGATTTGGGCTTCGATTACGGAATTGCAGGGTATAACCCCCAGCGGGGTGAAACCTTAGACGGACTGATTTCCCAGCTGCTTCAGTGGTCGTGGTTGGGGTCAAAACCCACAGGGTTTTTTCTTCCCGGGGTGGTTTTGTGTCTTGCAGGGGCGGTTGGTGTTGGTTACTCTGGATTTGTCTTGTGTTTCGTAGGAATTGCACGGTCATTTCTGCTACAGAGCAGTGCACGCACCATCCCGTGCAGAATTGTGTGGTAGAAACACACTTTATGGGAAAGGGGGCCAGGGTACAACGCCCAAAACCCCACCAGTGACACACAACAAAAAGATAAGGAGCTGGTAAATGCTGGAGGACCTTTTTGCACATGCTAAGTACACATATCTCACAATGACATGCGCATGTGAACTCTGCAATAAACACGGTGCTTTTCCTCGAAAAGACCTGGAGTGGGCTGTGGGCGTGAGTGCTGGGAGGCTGCGTCGCCTGCGTTCTGGGAAATGGTGGAAGGAGGATTGTGTGGGATCGGGCGGAGTGTTCTAACCCCGGGGTGGGTGGCTGTGGCTCGTCGCCCCCGCGGTGACCCAGGGGGTGGAAGGCGGAGGTGAGTGTGTTGCATGTCTGAGGCCGGCTCTGTGCTGGGCGAGGTTCTCTGCGCTCACTTGGTGTTTCTCCCGGATGAGATTGCGCAGAAGCAAATGGGAAATCTGCGCTACGCTCCAGTTGTCCCCTGACACGTCACTGCAGTGAAACAAATTTGTGTTTTCAAAATGAGTGTTGTGGCAGAACTGACCACTGTACGTCATCAGGCCCGTGTGACCTGCTCCAGGGAGGGCGTGTGCTCCCTGTGGCCGCGGCCCACCTGGCATCTCCATCTAGCAGTGGCAGCAGGGGCACAGCGCAGTCGTCGTGTGGAATTTGAGGACGTGCCTGGCTCGTGTGCGGTGCTGTCTTCCGGAGACTCGTTCACAGAAGCGGCAGGAGCGGGCAGCCTCTCTCTCCCCCGAGTGGCCAGCGTAGGAGCTTACGTTGTCTTGGTGAAATCTCGGTATCTTTCTGACAGTGAGGCAGAGAAATGCTCGTCTGTAGGGACTTTGAGAAGATTTGCGGTGTCCATAAAGTCGATTTTGCTGTCCTGCCCCTGAGCGGGACACCCCTTTCCACTAGAGCCTTGATCCAGCCACGATTGTGAGTTAAGTCATACCGTGAGGTCCTGTCCTCAGCTGATGGCAAAAACCAACCAAACTGAAATCTGCGGCTGTGATAATCGTTTCTCGGGGAGCAGAGTCACAGAGGAAATGCAGGGAAGCCTTTGGAGATCGGGAAGTGTTAATTGAGGGATGGCGGAGAGAGCCCCTGGGTGCAAATTGCCTTAGAGTCTCCTTGGAGAAGGCCCTTTTATGGCATCCAGGCAGAAGTGGGTGAAGACTTTGAAGAAAACCCTCCTAGGGGACAGCTTCTGGGGTTCGGCTTATCTAGGAAACGTGCCTTCCCGTCCCCGGTCTCTTGCTAGCCCTGCCCCCTGCAGGGCTGGGCTTTCATTCTTCATTAGGGCTCCCCCCCACCAACCCCAGGGATGACGTTTAAATTAGGATCCAGTTGGCTGAGGTTTTGTTTTCTATTTTTTATTTTTTACTGTGGTACACATATACGACATAAAGTTTGCCATTTTCACTATTAAATGCATCGAAGTTTAACACAGTTCGGTGGCACTAAGTCCATCTACATGCTGTGCAGCCGTCACCACCCTCCACGTCCAGAAAGGGTTCATGTTCCCAGACGGAAGCTCTGTCCCCACTGAGCACCAACCTCCATCCGCCCGACCCGCTGCTCTGCTTTCTGTCTGGGACTTTGGCTGCCCTGGAATGTCCGTTTGTGTCTGTTTACTCGGCGTACTGGCCTGAGGGCTTGTCGGCCTGGTGGCGCGTGTCAGACTTTCCCTCCCTCGCGTGGATGGGCCACGTTCTGTTCATCCACCCGGCGGCAGCTGCCGAGCTGCATTTACCTGGCGGCTGCCGCGAATTCCGCCGCCGGGGACGGTTCCTCGGGCTGAGACTTTGTGCTGGGGCGGAAAGCGGGTATTGCTTGGGGTGCCGAATGGGATTCTGTTAAGAAGTTCTGCGCTAACGTAAGTGTTGTTACTCACATTAAAACGGGAGCTGGGATTTCGTGAAACTGGCCATCCGCGTGAGGCTTGCTGTGTGGCTTTGTCAAGTGCTGTTTTGGTCCGGCTCCCACAGACCTGCCCCCTGCAGTCAGCCCGACTTGGCCCAGGGTCGGCCGGGCTCTTGCTCCTCTTCTGGCCTGTTGGCTGCACCAGGCTGGTGTCCCCAGCCAGGGAGCTCTGTGGCTTTGGGGAAGGAGTGTGTTCGGTTGGAGGTGACGCACGGCCCCCCAGGGTCTCACGGCCCCCCGGGGTCCAGAGCTCTGTGGGATGTGGATGTCGTCACCTACGAAGACACATAGACAGGGGATCCTTCACAGTGGTGCTTCTGGTCCTGATGAGAGTGATGCCCTTGCGGCTGCCCAGCTGCTGTGTGTGTGTCTGTGCATGTGTGTGTGTGCACAGGGGGAAGGGACTACTGTCTGTGTGTGTGTGTGTGTCTGTGTGTGCGCGCACAGGGGGAAGGGAGTGTGTGTGTGTGTATGTACGGGGGACGGGGCTGGGTCCAGGAGGCTGGGCCTGGGGAAGGGGCTACTCCTTGGCTACAAGCCCCCTCCTACCCACCTGGAGACTTGCTTTCATAACTGCTGAAAGAGGTGGATAAAGAATGCCCGAAATGACCAGTGATCAGAGTGTCTTGGTGAAATCTCGGTATTTTACCCTAAGATAATTCCCTCTGTGTCTAGAAGGGAACAGAGCAGAGGTGTTGGCCCCATTCCCTGCGTAGAGGAAGGGGCTTTCCATCCACACCATGGGTGACAGCAGCCCAGGTGCCTCAAGCCCCTTTGCACCAGGCAGGTGACCTGAGCACAGCTGTCTTTTGGTGTCACCCAAGGGGACCAGATCCACTAGGCACCAGGCTCTGGGGGGGTGAGGGTGGTGAGCGTGATTCTGGGCTCAACCCTCCTTCCACCTACAAAGACACGTGTAGGGGATTCTCTTCTCTGTCTCTCCAAAAGCCAAGGCTCATCCCCAAGATGCAGCAGATGGTGTGGGGTCAGGTGGCGTTCGGGAGAATCTCCTGGGCAGAGACCCCCGGAAGTGCAGAGAGGGAGAGCTGGCTTTGGGTCTGAGAGACGTGGCTGGCCCTGCGGGTCATCCCTGTGCCCTCCTGCCCCTGCACTGCACGCCTGGCCCGCGTGCCTCTTTCCCTCGGGAAGAGGGTGGTGACAGCGGACCCCTGGTCCCCGTGCCCACTGTGCTGACACTCTGCATCAAGGAAACAAGATCGGAGGGTCTCTAGTGAAAAGCATGAGTCCTAGAAAATGGAAAAGAAAGAGAGACGATGCCTTGAGAAGGGGCTCTGTGGTCCTGGCGACTGCTCAGCTGTCGGGGGGCGTCTGTGAGCAGGGGCAGTGCCAGTCTGGTGGGCACAGCCAGGCCTCTCTGGTGGGGTCGCCGATGGGGCCCGACATCTGAAGGAATGACAAGCGTATTCCTGCTGCTGGTGCCCGAATCCCTCTGCGCTCTTGGACAGACACGTGGTTAAGACTGATTGGACAGGAAAGTCCCCAGCCAGTGTTAGAGTTTTGACTTCCAGGCTAAACTCAGGAACCGTGGGCTCTGCCCTCCCCGGGCTCTCCCCCGCGGGTGCTCCAGGATCCCTGACGCGTGCGTTTGGCTTCTTTGCCTACAGCCATTCATCTTGGCCTCGCCAAGCCAAGGCCAGAACCTGGACAGGCAGCCGCACGACCTCAGCATTGACATCTACAGCCGCACGCTGTTCTGGACGTGCGAAGCCACCAACACCATCAACGTGCACCGGCTGAGCGGGGACGCCATGGGAGTGGTGCTTCGTGGGGACCGCGACAAGCCGAGGGCCATCGTCGTCAACGCAGAACGAGGGTAGGAGGCTGGCGGGCGCTGTGGGTGTGGGGCACAGGTGCTGCACCCAGGCGTGCCAGGCCATCTTCTGGGAGGGCCCCAGGGACCTTCGCCGATGCTGGCCTCTCAGAGGCTAGGAGGGACTTCCTGCTCCGCCATTCCCAGCAGCGGCTTTCTAAAGCCCCTACCTGCGTGCGCAGTCAGAGCAGAGCACGGAAACACGAACCAGTTCACAGCCACCACAGGGACGCGGAGACACCCCACCCCCTTCCCAGCGCTCCGGGGAGCTTTGTGGGAGGCTCAGGAGAGACGTGATAGGAACTCAGCACCCGGCAGGTGCGCGTTGGAGTCGGCGGGCTTTGTGCCGTCCCCGTCAAACTTGGACCCCGTACACAAGCCCCTTCCTCAGCATCCCAGGCGGTGACGGTGTGTTCCCTCATGTGTGTTCCGCTGCGGGGAGCTCTGGGGGGCTTCTGCCTCCCCGAAGGCTCCAACACTCCCACCGCTGGTCCTCAGAAGTTTCCAGTCGGTGGGAGAGCACCCAGGACGTATTGGCAGACCTGGGGGTCCTCAAAGGGAGTAGCCAGGGCGGGAAGGGACCCGAAGCCATTCAACATGAAGCTCAGGGGCAAACTGAGCATGTAAGGGTTGGGGACAGGAGCGGGTGGCCCTCTTCCAGTCTCTGCGGGGCTAGCGTGTCAGGCGGGTGCTACAGCCAGCACGGGGCCCGGGCCGGGAGCCCTGAGTTTGCATCCTGACTCCGTCACTGTGTGTGACCTTGGGCAGGTGCCATCACCTCTCGGAGACTCAGTTTCCTGGTCTGTAAAAGTGAAGATGACAGTAGTGCCGGGTGGGCAGTGCACTAGGGCTCCGTGAGCGGAGGCCCCTGTTATTTGAGGCGCTGTCCCGGAGCCGGTGCGCCAGCCCCTGGGATGCCCGGGCTCTGTAGCAGCTGGGGCGTTAGTTTCCAGCGGTGGTGTCACAAGTTGCCACAAACCAGGTGGCTTAGAATAGCAGATGTTTGCTGTCTCATAGTTCCTCAGGCCAGAAATCTGAATCAAGGTGTCAGCAGGGCCACACTCTCTCGGAAGGTTCTAGGGGTGGGAACCTTCCAGCTTCTGGTGGCTGCAGGCGTATTTGACCTGCGGCATCACTGCTCTCGCTGCCTCTCACTGCACGGCGTCCTCTTCTGTATTTTCAGAGCACTCTCACTGGATTTAGACCTGACCCAGTGTGTTCTCATCTTGGTCCCTAATTGCATTTGCAAAGACCCTGTTTCCAAACGAGCCTGGGTCCTGAGGCTCTGGGTGGACGTGAACTTCTGGGGGATGCTGTTGAACCCAGTACGGGGCGTGATCTGTCAGCCTTGGGCCAGGGGGCCTTCTCATCTGAAACTGTCCACAGCCCGGCCGGATGCCCTGGACACCCGCGGGGTTGGGCCGCCTGGCGCTTCTGTCAGCCCGGGGCTGACGGAGGAGACGCCTCAGCGGCAGCACGAACTCCCTCGCGCCTGTGTTCCACCCACTGCCCTCCCACAGGTACCTGTACTTCACCAACATGCAGGACCGTGCGGCCAAGATCGAGCGTGCGGCCCTGGACGGCACTGAGCGTGAGGTGCTCTTCACCACGGGCCTCATCCGCCCCGTGGCCCTGGTGGTGGACAACACGCTGGGCAAGCTCTTCTGGGTGGACGCGGACCTGAAGCGCATCGAGAGCTGCGACCTGTCAGGTACGTCCCCCAGGGCCTCCTTCCCGGCTTCAGATCCCTCGACGGCTCACAGGCCTGCCCCTCCCGTGGACACCGGCCTTCCCGTCACCAGGAATGGTGACGGCTGCCTTGTTGTCCGGGACTTGCTGCGAGCCCGGCCCTGTGCTGGAGCTCTGTGTGTTTCATGCACAATCCTAACCTGAGAGCTCCAGGATGTGGCTTCCAAGTGAGCCCTACATGGCAGAGACAGAATATGGGGCTCAGAGAGGGTGAGCGAGTTGCCCGGGGCCCCACAGCAGGGGAGGGACGGAGCAGGGTTGCAGCCCGGCCTCTGCCCTACCTGTGCTAGCAGCTGCTCCGCTGTGGGCCTCCTTGGACCAGAGCGGGACTTAGGTCCCCTCGCTGTTCTCTACAGCAGGCTGGGTTGGGGTGGGGGAGGTGCTGTGCTTGCAGAGAACAGTGACCAGGTCCACAGTTGGGGCCAGTGGCCTTGATCCTGAGGCCAGCCCAGGCGGGAGCAGGGCTGTCTCAGGGCTTGTCCCACATCTGCCTGCTTCCAGGGAATCTGCCCTGGCTCCCAGCCCTGGCCAGAGCGCAGGCTCCCTCTCCTCCAACCTGTGTTCTTGCGGACCGAGCGCAGGGCGAGCCCCTGAGGTCAGCCACCACTTGGGCCTCCACCTGTTTGCAGGGGCCAACCGCCTGACCCTGGAGGACGCCAACATCGTGCAGCCCGTGGGCCTGACCGTGCTGGGCAAGCACCTCTACTGGATTGACCGCCAGCAGCAGATGATCGAGCGCGTGGAGAAGACCACCGGGGACAAGCGGACGCGAGTGCAGGGCCGTGTGGCCCACCTCACGGGCATCCACGGCGTGGAGGAAGTCAGCCTGGAGGAGTTCTGTATGTGGGGGCTGGAGTGGGTGGCGGAGTGGGCGGGGGTCCCTTGGGGGAGGCTGAATGTCTGCCCAGAGCACAGTGACCCCGACCCAGCCCCCTTGGAGGAAGGCCAGCGTGCGATCCCGCCTGACCTCAGCCGGGCGGGGGCCCAGCGGGACGCTAGAGTTCAGAGGGTGCCTGGGTGTCCCGAGGCATCGGTGGTTGTTTTCTTTTACTGCAGAGCAAATCACCAGAAACTTAGCACGTTAAGGCAACAGCCACTTGCTGTCCTGCAGCTCTGTGGGCCGGGAGTGCAGGCACAGTGTGGCTCACCGGGGTTCTCTGCTCAGGTTCTCATGGGGCCAAAGTCAGGGTGTCGGCCGGGCCAGGCCCTTAGCTGAGGCTCTGGGGAGAAATCCGTTTCCACACTCGTTCAGGGGGTTGGTGGTGGTTGGACTGAGGCCTGTTTTCTTTCTAGCTGTGCGCTGGGGACCGCTCTCAGCTCCTAGAGGCCACCTCAGGTCCTCACCCGTGGCCCCTGTATCTTAGCCATGGAGAGGCCACTGTGTCAGCCCCTCTGGCATCCCCTTCTCCTGCCAGCCGGGGAGCCCACTCTCATTTAAAGGCCTCTGATGAGACCCAGCCCACCTGTAGGTCGGGCTCCCCTTTGATGAACTCAAAGTCAACTGATTCGTAACCTTAATTACATCCCTTTGCCACGTGAGGTAACACAGCCACGGGCCTGACAGCTCATCACATGTACAGTGCTGGGGGTTAGGGTGGCAAATCTGGGGGACATTTTAGGTCCGGTAGGGGGTCTGTGGTCACTGACAGAGAAGCTTGCAATGCTTCCAGGCTAGAGGGAAACTTCCCTTCCCCCATCCAGTGTTTGGGCTCTGAGTCCCAGTGTAGCACAGCCTCCCAGGCTCGCCTGCAGCAGCAGCGTCCCAGTTCGCTGAAACCCCCACTGATCAGGTGCAGTAGGTCTATCCAGAGTCTGAGGAAATCTCAGCGAGTTCCCAGGTTAGGGTAAAGGCACTCTCTCCACTCACTCCTGTGGCAGTGGGGAGCGTCTGCTCGGCTAGGGCCCTCCCCAAATA